>CAJNJA010017010.1:0-11131 GCA_905231915.1 Symbiodinium necroappetens | reverse complement strand
GGATCATCAGGTAGTTGTGTTGACGCTGGGATGTTTGGCACCGCCACGTTTTCGTTGGTCTGGATGAGGTACAAGTCTGCGTCGTTCACGGGGATGTCCACAGGTTGTCCCGTCTCTCCCCGGAGAACTTGGTTAGCATGGACCCTCGAGATCCTTCGGCGTAGTCCTAGTCTGTCCGTAGTAGAGGACTGGGGTAGCTGCAGGTCCATCTGTCCTTCATCAGGTAATCCTGGCTGGAGAAGGACATGCACAATCTCCCTGCTTAGCAAGCCTCCGCGAGTGGGATGACCCGCGGCCGCTCTTTGTGCCACATCACGTAGTGTGCGTGCTTGCGTGGCAGCATTCCAGGGTTGTGCCTGACTTTCACGTGCCATCCAGTGATTGAGTTCCGCGAGCATCATCTGCAGCAGCACCTGTGTCCGGAGCAGCTCTTCTTGGTGAGCCAGGATTCTCCTCAGTAGTTCGTGCATGTCCGCTCTTCCTCCGGCCTGGATGATCACGTTGGTTGCGCTGCGGATTTCCTGTATGGTGGCCTGGTTCAGGAACGTAGAGCTCGTAGACGTGGATGTAGTCGACGTGTACCAACCCCACCAAACAAGGTCGTAGGTCCCTGGTTGTACTTGCGTAGTGGTTGGCGTGGTGCTCGATGTCGCAGTGGTACCAGGGGGGTTCACTTCCTCTCCGTCCTCCCTCCAAAGGCCTTGTAGGTCAAGCGGAGCCAGGTGCGCTGGAAAGTCGATCGTCTCCACCTCAGCTTCTCCTCTGCCCGTCTCGTCAAGGTCCCCGATGTTGTGCTCGTCAGAGGCTGCAAGCTGAGTTTCGCCACTTGTGCTGCGACAGGGGCTGCGTGAGCGATCCGCCCCTGTGCCCGAGGCATTCGTCGTGGACGAACGGCCCGGCGTACGCACCTGCGTTGCTGGGCTTGGTTCCTCACTCGGCAAGCGCGAAGGTTCCTCCAAGTCCACTTGGTTCTGGGGGGTCTGTAGGACCTCCTGTACGGACTGCACAATGACCGACTGAAAATGCTGCGCCCAGCTGTAGAGGTTGTTCCGCTGATGTGGGTCCCTGGGCACCCGTGTGATAGGAAAGAACCCGCGCGGCTGTAGTCTCCGTTCCATAATGTTGAGTAGCACGTCAAGCAGTTCCTCTGCCTGATTGCTGCGTCTCATGATGCACCGAAGTGCCCATCTGCTTTCCGGCCCTCTCCCATTGATTTGGTGCACATGCAGCCCATCAAAGAGGGTCTCGAGACGTTGCAGTTGGTACTCCGACATTCTAAGCTGCTGAAGTGTGGCTCTTTCTCCGTTCGTGAGTTGCATGTTGGAAACTCCTCCCACTTGTATGGTTGTCGTAGTACTGGTGGTACTGGTTGTCCATGGTGTCGTGGAGTCATTCACATCGTATGCCTCCAGAAGGCACCACAAAATCACCCCACAGGGGAAGGGGTTGCCAATCATATCCACCTGGTTGCTCGAGGACGACGTACTCTGTTGTGTGCTCGAGGACGTTGATGAAGTTGGACTGGACAAGGTAGAAAGAGTGGGGCTGGGTGAGGTAGATGGGCTCGGCCAGGTAGTACTGGTTGTTGTTGTTGAGGATGTCCACCACGTAGTCGTCCACGTTGAGGTAGAAGAGGTGAAGCCAGCTGACGAAGTAGAGCTCAGCCATGTGGTACTGGGTGTTGTTGTCGAAGAGGTCCACCACGTAGTTGTCCAAGTCGTGTTTACTCCATTCCATCCCGGAGTGCTGGTACTCCACGTTTGCCAACTTGGGTTGTCCGTCCACTGCCAGGTGCCGCTCCACGATTGGTGCCGCCACGAAGAGCTCCACCATGTGTTGTTGGAGCTTGTGCCCTGATCATCTGTTGGTCGTTCTGGTTCTGTATGTGCACTGTACTGCTCCTCGTTCTCAGGTTGGACAGCCAGGATAACCTCTGCCACCGGGTGGTTGGTCGTTTCCAATGGCGTTTCGTCGACAGCAGTCACATCATCATCTGGTGAAGGTTCGTTGTTCACTCCCTCTTCCATCTGAGCTGCCAATTCATCGTCATCAACTTCCTCCTGTATGGGCTGAACCAGCTGTTGTAGCGCTTCACGTCGTTGTTTGTCCACTCGGTAGCGTTGTAGCCATGAAGGAATCCACTTACCTTCTTGCCAATCTCGAACTCTCGCGTCGCGCCTCGACTGTCGCCTTATCCCTTGGCCTCCTTGGTGTAGACGTTGTTCCATTGCCGTCCTCGGTCGTGCGACCCACACACCATGTCTCCAAAACCCCACTTCTTTTTCATCATCGCCAGCGGAGGTCGACGAGTTGCTGTGTACGGACGAGTCGAAGGCTGTGGATGTCGCCCCTGAGGAACTGTCGTCCCATTCCTCCCAGTGTGACAGGTTTTGTCCCTCGCAGGATCCATCATTCTGTGATGAGCTCCCCAAAGCCATTGCTCTTGCACCTCGCACATAGTATGACGTGGTAGCCACTGGGATCTGATCCACCGAGACTCCACTCACTGCCGATGTCGAGGAGCTCATCACCGAAGGGGGCGGCTGTAGTCCGTTGTCATGATGAAGAGTCGAGGACGAGGCGGAGGCAGAGTGTGTGCCACTCTCAATGTTGTGCATCTCGAGCACGGCGGCTGAAGAAGATGACTCGCTAGCACCACCATGCTCTGCTTCCCACTGAGTCTCGGGCGCATCATTCCACGTGACAGGCCACTCGTTCCAGGAATGATATTCACCTGCTCGTGCTGGTAATTTCCGTGTAGGCCGCAACGAGCCATTGGGGTTGTGCCAGCGGTCAATACCGTGTCTCCACTGACCATGTCGTTTGATCCAGCCATTAGGTGGTTCCTCCTCCCCAGGTTGTGGTCCTGAACAGGATGGCATGTCATCTTCCTGTGCATAAGCATCAGTCGTTGTTGCCGGACTCAAACGGTCATACTCCTCCAAGGTGGGTGAAAGTGCGATGGAGTTCTGCGGCCAAGTAGGCATTGGGATCGAATCAGGGTTGGGCTGCTGTCCCATGTGTGGCCCCTCAGGTGCTGCTCGTTCAACTTCTGGTTCCTCATGTTCTCCCGCATATGGGGCGGTGGCCTGGTTTCCTGAGTGCTCCATTACTTCCTCCGCCCAGTATGGCCACGGTTCCACCTGAGGGTTCCACGAGGATTCCCAGGAGTAGCCTTCCACCCCCTCATGCCAGACCAGTGAAGTTGATGTGGTCGAGGTGGTCGTGACGGTCGCAGTGGAGGACAAAGACAACGGGTTTGTCCATATGGATGTGCTCACCAGGGTGGATCTCGATCGAGAGCACGTCGGGCACCACGGCGAAGTGGTTGTCGTAGAGCAAGTGGGGCTTGTTGAGGTTGAACACGTGGGGCTTGTAGAGCTTGAGGTAGTCCACGTCGACGTAGAAGTTGTTGATCTTGTCTTCCTCGAGCCTTTCGACTGTGTTCTCGTTCGCGGGGACGTAGTCTCGCACATGTTGTCCGAGAGGGTTCCATGCCAAAGTTGAAAGTCACGATGCGCACTGAGAACTGACAAAGATGTAGAGATCGGTGTGTTTTCCACAGATACAAGATGAAAATGCACGGATGCAAGAAGTCGCCCCAGCCACACACACGAAGACCACCTCGGCGCCAGTCGTCCACCCACCAGCAGGAGAAGCCCGAGGAGAAGACGACCGCGCCAGTGAGCCATGGCGAGGGCACGGGCGGAGCTGTACAAGTTGGAGTCGTTGAGGTTCGACTGGTAGAGCCGGGGCCACATAACATACCAAGCATGAACAGGCAGGCAGAAACGGAAATCTCAGCGCTCAGCTTCACAGAGTTTCTGGTAACACTGTTCATGCAGCAATGGCACACTGTCTCCCCCTCGCCCATCTGACATCCCATGCATTCAAGTACTTATCAAGTGTCTCTTTCCATTTTACTCGGTCAAGGGCAAGTCGGGGCCAATCACGGCCGATCGCTGAGGCAACTTGGCGTTCCATGTTAGTCGGATAAAAAGCTCGGGGATGTCGACGTCCACAGGAAAGCGCTTGTTGCTGTTCCCACCAGGCAAGGTTTCGCCACCGGAGACAACGCATAGTGATCGCTTCAATCTGCTCACCCGAGCTGAGCACTTCTGTCCTGCGAGCCCAGTGACCTAGAAGTTGATGTTGCATGGTGAGAACTTGGGTGCTCCATCTCGGGATGTTGTGAGCATGGATGTAGCATCGGACGTCCCTGAGCGTGCGCTGGTTCCAATCCATCCAGCTTTCCTCCTTTTTCCGTTTCATTCTGAAGGCTGTTCTAAGGACTTGGGTTTGCAGGGAATTTGCTTTGGCCAAGCTTTCTTTGCTCCAGTGCACACTGCCAGCCACCCATCTCCAAGTCGATGCGATGAGCATCGAGACGATGTTGACCTTGTGCAGCCATGACCCTTTCGCAAGCAGTAGGGGCCTGTGCTCAGCATAGGCCGCACGTGCACGCCCCAGGAGCTCTTCCGCTTGCTGGGACGGGGGACTAGCAAAGTCAAAGGACACGCCAAGAACCCTAATGGACTCACCCTTCACAATCTTGACCTGCTCGTGCTCAATCTCGACTGTCATCACTCCGTGGTAGTCCGGGGTCGCCACGATTTTAGTCTTCTTCATTGCGAGCTTGAGTCCGGCATGTGCGAGTGTGGCGCCTATGAGGGAGATCTTCCTGGCCAACCTTGCTGCCGATGACTCAAACAGGAATATGTCATCCTGGAAATAGAACAGGTCAATGTCCAGGTCTTGGATTGCCGTCCCGATCTGTCGCCAGGGTTGCTGCAGCACCATTTTGTCCAAGAGCATTCCCATCACCAGGCCAAACATTTCCGCGGAATCTGGAGATCCTTGTCGTATCCCGATGTTTGCTTCAATGTGAACTTCACCCCCTCCCGGAACTTGGCCCACAAGTTCATTGACTTCTAGCTGTTGCAGCATGTAGCGAACTTCACGACCCAGATCACAATCTTTGGTACGTTGTTGGATCAATCTGGCCACCGTCGCCCTGGATAATCGGTCGAAGGCACCTGCTACGTCAAGTTTCGCAATGAGGAGTGGCTCTCTCCATTCATGCGCCATGTCGCGCACTCTTGTCATTGCGCCCACTAGATCAGCAACTTGTCGCCCCTTGCCACAGGCTGACACTCTGGAGCCCTGCCGAAGCACCGGGAACACTCTCCCCATCACCAAGCGGTTGGTGAGTTTGGCAAAGTTCGACCCGATGCAGATGGGTCTGAGATCACCGGGTCCAAGTGGTTGCTTGCATTTGGCCAGCAGTGCCAGGATGCTCTTGTTCCAGTCGGCAGGCTGCTGGTTCTCACGGACTATGTGGTTGACCAAGTCAGTGAATTGGTCACCAAGTTCAGCATGTAGGACGACAGCTTTCAGCAGGTCAACACATATTAGGTCGCTTCCTACGGCTGCATGGGGCTTCATGTGGGAAAGAGTTTCGAAGATCTCGGCTTTGGTGAAGTCAACCCAGGATTCTTGTAGTGGCACATCACGGATTAGTCCTTCCACGACGTCACCCCACTCGTCATTGTTAGGATCCGACATTTTGGCTCTTAGATGATCCGAGACGTCCTTCGTGAGTTGCTCCGCCGACTTGTCAACAAGCATTCTCCCCCACCAGCCCTTAGCCTTGTTGCGGTCTTTCTTGTAGGACCGGAACGCTTTCCAATCACCCTGTATGATGGCCTCGGCGCGTTGTCGGAGCCATGTCTTTCGGGCTTGTCGACGTTCACGGTGGACTTTCTTCCAGGTCTGTGGATCATGAGTCGCCCGGGCCTGTGCGATGAGGTTCTTGGTCTCCTCGTTGTCCTTGAAGGCAACGTTGCTCCTTGGGCATGTGCATTGCTTAGCAAGATGGCACAGATCATCACCATCAACCAGCGTGGAGTGATCCGGCAGCAATGCCGAGAGACGTCTCGGCCTGGTGTCAGCTCCCCATGGTTGAAATCGATTTCCTGCTCGAAGTAGGTCAAGATGTAGTTCAGCATGATCCGATCCAATGCAGTGACGAAGTTCCGGCCGTAGCGTGACTCGGGTGGTCTGTAGGGACTTGATGAGCACCATGTCAATCTGTCGCCCTCCACGAGTGGCATCCCTTGGGTAGTGCGAAGGGGTGCCCAGCTGCGAGTCAATCGGTGCGATCGTTTTGAGCCCAACCTTCGTCGCTTCTTCGAGGAAGGCCTCCATGTTCACATTGGCGTTGACCACTGTGTACTCGTCAGCCTCAATGTGGTTCCATGTGGGTTTCTCATTCACGTCGGCGCCGAGAAGAATCGGGTAGGCTTTCCACTTGCTCTTGAAGGCCTTGAAGAAGTTTTGAACACCCTCCGCGAACACCTGTCGTGTAACTCCGGTGTGACAGTGCAGGCTTCCCATGACAACTCTCCCGTATCCTTTCACTCGCAACAAAGCCCACATCCCCCGCTCCGTGGCCACCTTGTCAATGACACAGTCGAGTAGGTCTTGTGCGATCCCGATACCAACACCCCTGTACTGATGTTGATGTCTGTGCATGAGCCAATAGAAATTTTCCCCATTTGCCTCTTGCCATCCTTGTTCATCTCGAGCGATTTCTTGAGCTGCTATGAAGTCTGAGTCTTGCAAGACAATCTCGAGTGTTTCGGTAGATTGTCCACCTAAATTCCATTGCGAAAACCGCCCTCCACGTTGTCTTGCACCCCGTGGCGGACTGGTAGAGGAAGTAGTTGGCGAAGGTTTAACCTGGTCAATCGCTTCCTCTGGAGTGAAACAGGCCTCTCTCTTTCGGTCTCAGAGTTCACGCTCGAAGGCGCGCTTGGCATCTTCCTCCGTGCACCCTGTGGCATCACAAATTGCCGGGATGTCAATCCAACCTCCTGGCATGAGAATCACCCCAGGGGTGTGTGGTTGTCTATGTGTGGATGATCCCAACTTTCTCGGCCCCAGCCAGACGGTGCCATTGTTCCAGTCGCAGTCGTAGCTTTCCTGCACCGCCGAGGTGGGATGCTGTGGTGTGCCTTGTTCATTGACCGTGTCAATGGCAAGCTGGATGGTCACCCTTCTGATCTGACTTACCAAGCTCGTTCTCTTCCTGGCCTCCTGCGTTTTCACAAAGGCCGCCCATGCCGGTTTCGCCCCAGGTTGTCCCCTAGCACTCGGCACGACCTCGCCCCTCTCCCTCAACGCCTTGATGACGCCCCACATGCGTTCCTTAACGGCTCGAAGGTCCTCCTGCTCACGGTACTCGAACTTGAGGGAGCCAACTGAGCGACGAGGTCCGTACACTGTGGCTTGAGAGACGTCCAGGAAGCCCTGCAGACTGGGGTGTTTCAGAAGTTCACGACTTTCACTTTCGATCACTGCCTTCTTGCTATCCTGTGGCCATCCACCCAGAATCAGTGTGCGCTTTTCCTCGTCCGTCAGCTCGTTGTCATCGCCTCGTCCTCCTGCAGCTCGACGTTGTAGTGGTTGCCCCGTAGCCGCTTGTTCAGAGTTCCTTCTCGCAAGATACGCTGCCCAAGGGTCATCCTTGCTTGCCGCCGAGTAATTCGCGGGCTTGTGGCTTCCACTCGCGTCCGTTTTGAGCTTGGCCAGGTCCTGGATCACCTCATTGAGCTTGGTCTGCTGATTATGCTGCACAACTGATTGATCCTGAAGTCTCTGTTCCACTGCCGAAGTTCGCCCCTTGATGTTCGCGACGTCCTCCTTGACGTTGGCAACTTCCTCCTTGAGCACGGTGTTGGCATTGTCCAGCTTATAGATGTCGCCCTCAATGTTCGCCTGCTTGGCCTCGAGTCGGTCCACCCTGGCTCGTTCTTCACCCCATGCCGCACGCATCTCGTACATGTGCATTTGTAGTAGATCACGAAGTTCTCGGCCTGTGAGGGGAGCGTCTTGACCATGTAGTGGCTTCTTCGATGGACTGTCACCTTCGCCCTCCTCAATCTTGGCGTCGGTCGCTTGTCTATCTCGCTTTTTCTTCTTCTTTTCCTGACCACCCTCCGCCTTGATCTCCTCGGTAGCATCAAAAGCTCCTCCTGGAGGGCTGTTCAACTCGTCGTCCTCGGCAAGCTCTGTGGGGGAATGTCCATTCAGGTCCTTGTCGCCCTCGGCGTCCACGTCAATGGGCACATTCATGGGCTCGTCTGCGAGGTCGAGCTGTCTCCCTCACCGATGTTTTTCCCACTCTCAGAGGGCCCGGGCAGGAAGAAGAAGAGGCACAGAGGCCAGCCACTCGCAGAAGTCACTCACCCNNCCCCCCCCCCCCCCCCCCGCAGTTCACTATGGCCAAGCAAGGCGGTCAGAATCACCCCACTGAGGCAAGAGGTGGAAGACAAGGATGTCGAGTCGCCCCAGCAGCAGCTGGAACTGAAAGGAAGGTCGCCCCACCACCTGAAGGATGGCGCGGATTCACCTAAACTTTTCCTGAAAAGCAGGGGGTCTTGAGAGGTAACGGCCTTGAGCCCGTAGGGGTTTAGGGTTTAGGGTTGCTTACCTCAAGGACGAAATGAACCCTAAAAGGGTTTAAGGCTCATTTACCACGAAGGGATTCAGAGTGTGAGTGTATAGGGCCCCTACTTCTAAGGTTCACTTTGGTCCTTACGGCACCCTTCGGCGATTCCCGTTTCACGGACGAGTGTACCTGCCATGATTGCGTGCGCTTGACAACCATTGGTCTGACACACATTGGGCTTCGGGCTTTTCGGGTTTAGGGTTTAGGGTTTAGGGTCTAGGGTTTAGGGTTTAGGGTTTAGGGCTTTGGGGCTTTGATTAGGGTTTAGTTACATACATGAATACATCCAGACATCCAGACAGACAGCCAGCCAGCCGGGCAGGTAGGCAGACAGACGGACAGACAGACAGAAAGACACACAGACGAACAAACAGACTCACTATGTGTATATATAAAAATGAAAATCTGCATGTGTATATATAGATATACATATGTATGTATGTACTTAAAGTTCGTGTGTGTATGTATATATATATATGTATATGTATTATGCATATGAGAGCACACTGACATGCTTACAACCGCCACGTTCAGCTTCAAGCCCGCAACTATCCTCACGCCCGAACCAATGCTGCTCCAAATCCCAGACCCTTTACCTTGAAACTCCAACTCCAACTCATAGCCCCCTGAACCCTAGACCTTAAACCCTGGTCTCTAAACCAGGAGGCCCGTCAGCATCCATGAAGGCAAAGCCAGAGTTACTGTATCGGGCGTTGTAGGCAAACCTGGAAACGATTTAGGCTCTGCGGTTGGACTTTGGCAGCGTGCAGGCTCTGTGCAGGCTTGCTGCAGGGTTTCAAAGGGGGTGTATCATGGGCTAGAGCGGTTGTTAAGCGCTGCGGGCTTAAGAGAGATCGATAGGGCTGTTGTTTTGTCTCGGTTTCGATATCCAGCTGATGGGCCTGAAAAAGGTAGAACTACCGTATTTAGGGTTCAGGTTGAAGAGCCTAGGGTGAGTTTTAGGCAAATTTGGAAGGTTCCCTTACACTAGTCATCGGCTGGATTTTTCAGGACGGCAGTCGTTGCAGCAAGAGCTCAACATGTAGCGCAGGTGATGGCATGTTTTTTTTCACATCCTTCACGTGCAAGCTTGTAGGCAGCTTTGCAACCAGGAGCTATTTAGGCCCTGCCTTGTCAAGATCCCCAAGACAGCCCCCCGACCAAGGACTAAGGAGCCTGCATGCACCCACCCAGCCCCGCAAGGCCTAAGCATATGGGCTTTTAGGTTCACCCTAAGCCCTAAAACACTAAGATCCTAAACCCTAAAACCCTAAAACCCTAAACCCCCAAACCCCTAAACCCAAACCCCCTAAAACCCACACCCCTGAAACCCTAAGGACCCGCAGGGTGGAAGAAAATCCGGGCAGCCATGTGCCATAGTTTGCACCGCCACTGCTGCAGCATCGCACTTTGAAGCCTTCCTGGCAGTTATCCTAAACGGTCCAAATAGGCAAAGGGGGTAAAGCCCTAAACCCTAGGTACCCAAAGGGCTCCAAATAGGGCACAGGGGGCAAAACCTGAACCCGAAACCCTAAACCCTAGTTTTAGATTTAGGGGTTTAGCGGAATGCTTTTAGGCCTTCCCAAAATACCTAAGCCCCAAGGGTCCTATAGGTACTGCTATGGGGGAGACTTTCCCAAGTCCTAAGAAGGACTCCCAGCAGAGAGACCCTACCTTGGCCCTGCATTCTACTCTATAGCTACCCCCCAAAACCCTAAACCCTGAAACCCAAAACCCTATATCCCTAAACCCTAAACCCTAAATCCCTAAACCCTAAACCCTTCAAACCCTAAACCCTACATTCTAGCTCCCTTGAAGCCTTCCTGGCAGCTAGCCCAACGGGTCCCAAGGGCCTGCATAGGTTCCTTGAAGGGTTCATTTTCAGGATTTCGGGTCTTAGGGCTGAGGGGTTTAGGGTTTAGTTTTCAGGATTTCGGGTCTTAGGGCTCAGGGGTTTAGGGCTTAGGTTTTTCGGGTTTCGGATCTTAGGGGCTCCTTTGCTGTAAGGGTTCCTAAGGACGTAGATCATGGAATGTAGTCTTTCTATACTAGGAGTTGCGAGTATGATTTGGGAAACTAATCCCCCATAACTACAGCACCTGGGAGCCTATTGGAGTTTAGATCAAGGTGGAGGTCGGGCGAGCATCGATTCCCCAGATGTCTTTTGGGGCTTCAGGGTTTAAGGTCTAGGGCTTGGGGCTTGTAGGGTTTAGCGTTTAGAGTTTAGGGTAGCTCCATCACCGTAGTATCCCCTAAACCCTAAACCCTTAAAACCATAAACCCCTAAACCGCTAAACCCTAAACCCCTAACCCCTAACCCCCAAACCCTGAACCCCCAAACGCCCCTAAACCCAAACCCCTTAACCCCTAAACCCTAGACCCCTAGGCCTGAACCCTAAACCCTAAACCCCTAAACGCAGTACAAATGGCTTCCTTGTACTTAGACCCTCCGGGGTCTCCTGACAAGTCCAGGCTTAAAGGACCTGACTCCATGAACAGTGCCACATAAGGGAGTTCCGAATAATGAAGGGGGTGCCTTGTGTTGGGGATCCTTATAATAAGGGTCCTACTATGTATTTACGGTGCTGGATTAAATAGGGTCCCCAATTTTCGGAAACC
>CAJNJA010017009.1:0-34243 GCA_905231915.1 Symbiodinium necroappetens | reverse complement strand
TAGGGTTTAGGGTTTTGGGGTGAAGCTTAGGGCCTCAGGGTTGATCGGGCTTAGGGCTTTCATGTTCTGTGGGTTTGGGCTCCAGCGGTTGAGGGTTCTGGGGTCTGCAGGCGGGGTGCCGTTAAAGCTATGATGCCTATGAGGCTCTGATCCCTCTGAGATTACTCTTTGCAACATAAGCTTGCTCTTGTTGATGAGGCTTCTGACTGTCCCCGCATAAGTCGGTCCTAGCCCTTTAGGATTCTTTTGCCACCCCCNNCACCCCCACCCCCCCACCCACCCCCATGGAGCCATTAAGAGAACTGAACAAATCCCCTAAATATGTATATGGCCTTTCTCAGGCACGGCAGGATGGGCGCTTGACGCTGCTATTCCTGGATCCCTGCAGGCACCTGCATGCCCTTATAATCAAGCCTCAAACCCCTGCAAGGCATCACGTACAATTTGCAGAGGGTTTCGGCGTTGGGGTGTATGGCTCAAGACCGGTGAAGCATCCTTACGGATATCCGCGGAGTCTCAAGCGAAAAGGAACCCCTACTCCTGTAACCCCAAGCCGGAGACCACCCGATGCCCCTCCCTGATCCAGCCCTTGCACACTCCAAACACATGGTTGCACAAAGCAGGCGACGATCGCAGGAGAAGGCAAGCTGAAGCGTATGGGGGTTTCCCAAACTAGGGGACCCTAATATAGCACCTTAAACAGCAGGATCCTTATTCTAGGGACCCCAAAAGAGGGTACCCCTTATTTTCGGAAACTCCCACAGGTCCCGCGCACTAAGACCAAGACTCAGGGTGCTCAGGAGGGCGGGAGGTCCTTCGCCATCGGCACAAAACTTTGGGCACGGCAAAAAATGAAGCCCAGCAGCATTCTCATTTTGGTTTAACCATAGGCCCCTAAGTAGTTCCTTTTTATGGTTTATATTTAGAATCCTATGAGGTAATCCCAAAAAGGAACTACTTAGGGGCCTATGGGTAAGACAAGAGCCTGACACCCAACATTCCTAAGCCGCTGAAACTTCTCACCCCGAAAGATCAAGATTAGAATTCCTGAAAGCTGAAAATAGTATTACGACTCCGTAAGTCCGCGCCCATTCTCCAAACCAAGACCTCATGACCACACGATTCTGGATTTGGGGCTTTGAGTGTTGGGATTCCCTTGGCCCTTCTTGTTGGCAGCAGCGCTTTAGGATACTTAGCAGCCACGATGCGACCAGACCTGAAACCCTGAACCCCCTACCGCAATCCTAAATTAAATGGAGGTTTGGGACCAAAAGGAACCTCCCATTTTTCTGAAACCCCCCCAAATCCCACGTGACAGGAAGGACCTCGCCCAGCGCCTCGAAGACAGAAGTTGTAACGTCGAGCATAGAGGCCTTCCTCGGTCAAGCAGTTTAGAGGGTTTAGGGATTGAGGGTTTAGGGTTTAGGGATTCAGGGCTTTAGCGTTCGGGGGGGTGGGGGGGGCGGGGGGAGTTTGTGGGGAATTCGCGGTTGCTCCTTGTGTGAAAGGGCGTTTCGAGTCTTCGGTCTCGGCTTCAGGGTTGCTGGGGAATTGAATTTTTCTAGTGGGATTGGGGGTCGGGGTGGGGGGGCGGGGGGGTTGAGGGCCGGGGGTTCGAAGTAGAAGTGCCGAATCATGTTTGGCTTCATCGGGATTTGGCGTGTCTTCTAGGACTATAGCATGATGTACAGTGGACTTGAAAAGTGCTTCACTGGGGTTGTCCGTAGTAGTTTAGGGGTTTTGTGATGCGAAAGCCCTGGCAGACTTTTGTTTGTAGTCTTTAGGACAGGATCCCTGGCTGAAGCGGCTTCCGACTCTGGCCTACTATTTTAATCTTGGCTTCAGTTCCTTACTATATAGATGCTAGCCCCGACACCTGTCCCTCGACGTGAAACAGCAAACTTCCTAAACCTAACCCGAGTAAAGCAAAACCCTAAATACTAAATCCAGCCCGAATCCTTGTATAAAGACTAAGTAACCTAAATGTATCCCTAAACCCGACTCGCGAACCCAGCCCGACACACAACTCCCCCAAACATCCCGAAACACGGAACGGGCTCCTTTCTCCTTCGGTCAGGTGCTGATGAGGACGTGCCCCAGGCCACCGGATCTCCGATCGTTGGGGTTAAGAAGGCAGAGACCCGACACCGTGAGCCCTTAGCCCGAAGTCCTACTCGCTACAGCCTACACCCAGGTTTAGGGTTCCCTAAACTAAAGCCACTCCTAGCACCGAACTTCTACATCCATCCTTAGCCAGAAACCCTACCGTCACGAAACTCTTACAACCTTAGCCAGCTCGACTGGAGCGCGTCTATGCGCCGAACACGCGAGATCATCATGGGGCTTGAAGCTTCGATCTTCGTTTTGAGGGTTCAGGGTTTAGCGTTTCGGATTCAGGTGTTGGATTTTGGTGCGTTAGCTGAGACTTTGTAATTTAGGGTTGTTTTGAGGCTGCTAAGGTTTGGGCTGTAAGTTGCAAGTTGAATATTGCCTGTAAGGTCAGGTTGTGTGCTTCAGGACTTACCTGCAGCTCGAATGGCAAATGCGGTAATCCTGAGGTCCTGACCCACTTTTTCGGTGCTTAAGTCTGCAGGCAGCGCCTGGAGGTCGACATAAACACCTATAAATCCCAAACCCAAAACCCTAAGCGACAGTATACTTAGTCTGGGATTTTGCATCGCGTTGAGACTCGATGCTTCTCCTGAAATCTCTCTAAAGCTCCAGAGCGGATGGTCGGAAAGAATGCCTGTAGCAGCAGAGCCCAAGAGCCATACAAAAGCCCTTTAAGGGTTTTAGGGCTGCTAGGGTTGAAGCCCCAGAAGCCATCCCCAGAAGTTTAGGGTTGATCGTTGTAAACCCGAAACCGTAAAACCCTAAACTTGCAAAACCCCAAAACCCTAAAACCCTAAAACCGTAAAAACCTAAACCCTAAAAACCTAAACCCTAAAAACCCAAAACTCCCAAAACCCCAAAACCCTAAAACCCTAAAACCCCAAAGTCCTAAAGCCCTAAACCCCAAGCCCTGCACCGCCCGCTGGAGGCGCTGCGTCGGGTCTCGCCTGAGATTGTCGTAGTACGCTCCTCCGTGGTGAAGGACACAAGGGTTTAGGGTTTAGGGGTTTAGGGGTTTAGGGGTTCAGGGGTTTAGGGGTTTAGGGGTTTAGGGTTTAGGGTTTAGGGGTTTAGGGTTTAGGCACATGCTGAGCAGGCAGTTTTGCAAAGTCGTTTTGGGTTTAGGGCGGTTTTAGGGTTTCGGGCTTAGGGTTTCTGGTGTTCGAGGGTTTCGGGTTCTAGGGTTGAGGCTGAGAGCTTATGATTTCGGGATTCTAGCATTCAGTTTTGGCAGAGGTTTCTGCCCTGGGGCTTAGGGTTTTCCGAGGGCACAGGATGTGAATTCTAAAGAGTGTGGGGCTGCCCGCGTGGCCAAGTCATCCCGAAGATCCAGCAGTTCTATAACTCTAGACCCTAAGCCCTAAACTTTCCAACCCCAATCCCAGAACCCTTTGGGGGCGTTCTGTTCGACTTGAGTGGCCTGCGGGGGTTCAGGGTGTATTCCTAGTTTTGCAGGTGGTGTAGTTCTTTGGGCCTAAAATGGACTAGCAGCGTACAGCCCAGGGCTCCGAATCCCAGGCCCCAGGCCCCCAAACTCGGAATCTGGGCGATCATCGGCGAGATACATCGGGGGACCTTGTCTTGACAGGGGGCCGAAAATCCTTAAGCCCGAAACACGGAACCCTCATCCCCCTAAACCGCAAACCCCTATCCCTAAACCCGAAACGCTGAACCCTCAACCCCCATCCCTAAACCCTAAATCCTAGTCCCTAAACCCGAAACACTGAACCCTAAAGCCCAAAGACAAGGGCTTTGAACCCCAAAGTCTCCTCGAGTCGTACAGCTCTACAGCCTTGGAGCCGTTTCTCATGATGATCTGGGAGCGCATATAGCAGTAAATGGATAGAGAGAGAGAGAGAGAGAGAGAGAGAGAGCGAGAGAGAGAGAGAGAGAGATAGAGAGAGACAGAGAGAGAGCGAGAGAGAGAGACAGAGAGAGATATATATATATATATATATATATACTCATACACATGCGAAAAAAGGCCGGTTACCGGTATACTAGGCTACTGGGTTTTGGAAGTTTTGGGTCTCCTATAAGGCTATAAGGTTTCTAGTTTAGGGTTTAAGGAACACAAGCTGACTAGATGGTACGTAAGTTGACATGGGTGTCTGTCCTCCCCAAGACCCAGAACCCTACGCCCTGAAACCCGGAGCATTTGCTTAAAGCCCCGAGCGCCCAAAGTTCCCTAAACCCTACCTCAAAGCCCTCGGCGCTATGGCGCCGAGACGGCGCAGGGCTCCTGGACGGGGTTCCGCCCCGGAGGCGACTGTGGTCCAGGGTTTTACCAGGGCTTTTGTTAGGGTGTACCCAATAACTATGCAAAGGGCTAATGCCTCTGTACGACTCCACACATGGCCCCTGTGACTGTGTGTCCGTCACTCCCGTAGATGCTACGAATGCGTGGATGCAATAGAGGGCCTTCAGCCCCTTCAGCTCTAAGTGATGATATCTTAAAGTCTTCGCCGTAGGGGTGCTGCTAGCTCTTCTTATCGACCTGCAAAACTCCTGAAACCGCAAGCCGACGTCCTGCCCTGACTTCAAGGTACAGCCATAAATCCTAAAGTCTTAGCTCCCAGGGCGATGAAGACAGCGGCAGTGGAGACGATGCCGCTCCAAGAAGGAAGCGACACATGGGTGTGAACCCCACCATGATGAACGCAGGGTTCGGCTGCCTGTCTTCACTCAGCGAACGAAGCAGAAGCAACAGCCCTAAACCCTAAACCCCAATAGCAAAAAACGAAGATCAAGAGGCAGTAGGTACCCAGTAGGTAAGGTCTGTGACAACCTTAAAGCCACCCAGAAACCTTAATAATGTAGTTTCGTTGTTGGGTGACGTTGCTGCTCGACACTGTGAGCCGCAGCCTAAGAAGACGTAAAGCCTAAGCCCTTTTTGGCTCCGTAAGCCCACCCATAGGCCCTAAGTAGTTCCTTTTTGGGATTACCTTATAGGATTCTAAATCTAAGCCTGAAAAAGGAACTGCTTAGGGGCCTATGGGTTAAGCCCAAGCCAACCCTAAGCTCGAAAGCCTAAGCCGGAACTCTGAGCAACTTAGGTGACAGTGCCAGCCATCCTCTCGGATGGTCAGGGACGGGACCACGAAGAGAAGCCGATGCTCCCTCGGAGCCAAAAGAGGCCGTGGCGAACTACGTTGGGGTTTTTACCTGGCTTTTCAGCACTGTATTGGTTTGTATGTGGCCTTTCTAGGGCGTCTATAAGGCAGGGGCTGAGGACTCCGAAGTGTATAGGCTCTAGCCGCCTAGTTCCCTGAACCCTTGACCTTGAGTCCTTGAGTTTTTTCGGGGGTTCTACGTAGGAATTGAAAGGTTCTGGAGGGTTCCATAAGGGCTTCAAGGAGGTGACCCAAAATCCTAAGCCGTGAACCGTAACCCTACCTCGCACCCAAATCTTACCTTTTAAGGGTTCCTTGTTATAGTTTCTTTATATGTTTTCTGGGCAAACCAGGTAGAACCTGAGCCAGGCGACCCAAACGGCTCAGGCTGCTGAAACGAATCAAAAGCTCCCGTTGAGGGGTTAGGGTCCAGGATGTACGGGTTTACTCAGGTGTACTTAGCATTTCTTGCACCAGCGATGTCACATGCATATGTGTATGTGCATAGAAGTGGATACTTACAAACACATACATACAGACATATATGCAGAGACAGACACGCAGACAGACACAAAGGCGTATTCTTCCGGTATTGCTGCAGCGCTGCCCAAAGTTTGAAAACCGAAGCCCGGAACCCCAAGCCCTCGATCCGCAGTTCTGGAGCTTACAAATCCCAAGCCTGAGCCCTAAACCCTAAAATCCTAAACCCTAAAATCCGAAACCCTAAAGCCTACACCCTAAAGCCTAAACCCTAAAATCCTAAACCCTAGCTCCTAAACCCTAAACCCTATAAACCCTAAACCTTACATACTCCCACAACAAAGTTGCGAGGCTTCCGGCTGGATGCCAGCACCGGACGGGGCTTACGCGGAGTTCCTGGCTGCCGCAGCGGCAGTTCCTGAGGCGCTTCCCAGGCCAGCTTACGATATGGTATGTCATGCAGATACTATATGTTTACAACTTTGTCTAATACTAATGAAATAAGAAGTAAACACATAAATGAATATATGTATATATACACACATATATATATACATACAGATCTATATATATATATATACATATATATATATGTCAATCAATATATGTCAATCAATAAATGTAAATGTAAATATATATATATATACATATTAAATAAAAAAGTAGAAATACTAATATAATAATAATAGTAGTAATCGTAATAGTAATAGTAATAGTAATAGAAATAGTAATAGTACTAGGAATAGGAATAGGAATAGGAATAGGAATAGGAATAGTAACAGTAACAGTAACAGTAACAGTAACAGTAACAGTAACAGTAACAGTAACAGTAACAGTAACAGTAATAGTAATAGTAATAGTAATAATAATTGTAGTTGTAGTTGTAGTTGTAATTGTAATGATAATAATAATGATAATTATTATTGTTATTACTATTATATATATAATATAATAATAGTAATAATAATAATAACAATAATAATAATAAGGGCTCCAGGGTTTACAATTTAGGGTTTTAGGGTTGCTCACGATCCGTGCTAGAATAAGTTTGACCGGGGCTGCCTCTTGTAGACCCTAAACCAACCGTTGGGATCGGAACACTGCAGAGGCTTGGGTCGTGATGCTTTGCGCAGTCTCATCAGGGATCCGAGGTCCAAACCCGAGGCGGCAAACTGACAGGTCGGAGCCCGCTAGTTTGGGCAGTTCTCTAAATTAGGGTCCCTTTTCGGATCCCTTTTTTATAAGGGTGCCGTAGTATATTGGGGACGCCCAAAACAGGGATCCCAATTTAGAGAACTACCCTACTATAGGGGCCTGAAAAATTACCGGTATTATCTTTGGGGGTGCCTTATCATACGTACAGTTTAACATACCCCCAAAACCCTACTCTAATTATGAAGGCCCCTGCACTACACCGCTTAATTTACGGCGCGTGGAGAATTGTAAGGCGGAGGCCCGGGACTTCGGAGTCTTGATACATGGGGCAAGCTCAAGAAGCAAAACGGTTTAGGGTTTTGGGTTTAGGTTTAGGTTTAGGGTTTTGGGTTTAGGTTTTGGGTTTAGGTTTAGGGTTTTGGGTTTAGGTTTCATTCCAACTAAACTAGTTGGAATGTAGCCTAAACCCTAAACCGTTTTGCTTCCTTAAGTACTGCAGTTGTATCAAGATAGTGAGTGTCGAAGCTGATGTTGTGTGTTGTGCCTGAACCCTAACCCTAAACCATGGCCTCAGCCTTGGACTCAGACAGTTTCGGTAGTTTGGGGTTTCAGAAATGTCTTCGGGTGCCCAAACACCGAAACCTGAACGGGAATTCAGAAAATGCCCGATCCTAAATCGAAGGTTCTGTCTTAATCGGGCCCTTAAATACAGTTCCCCCCCAAAACCCCACATATGGTGCCCCGATTGGTCTCCAACCTGAATGCCCTGCAGGGCACCTAAACTCTTGTCTCAGGCCAGTGGCGCTGCATCGAGAACTACGAGTAGTGCTCCCGCCGCCAATGTGTCGACGTGAAGGTTTTTTGAGTTTATAGGGCGGCTTTGCTGCGATGCTTCGCTCCACCAGCGAAAATTTTGCTGCATGGGTCTCTTGAGCGTGTGCTCCGTGCTCGTGAACCGCAGCCATGGCCATGCTCCCTCCACATACACCCACCCATCGCCCCCTAGACCCTAAACCCTAAACCCTAAACCCTAAAACCCTAAACCCCTAAACCCTAAACCCTAAACCAACATCCCACCACGCGCTCCTGAGAGGTACTCAACTTACCCAGCGCAGATGCCGAGGCGGAAGTCGTCGTGGCAGCCAAGCTCATTGGGCTGGTATAGGGCCCTAGAGCAGAATTGAGGGTTTAGGGGTTTAGGGTTTAGGGTTTAGGGGGTTTAGGGTTTGGGTTGGTTGAGGGTTCAGGGTTTTGGGCTTCGGTTTTCCAGCGTGGTACCTGTCAGGCTTGGCACATGGTTGGCATTGCGAGTTTCACCGCTGGGACTTGGGCTGCCGAGGTAAGTCAGTCCTAACAGCATGTTCGATGACATGTTTGCCTTCACCGGACTTGCATTCCACACCCCAGGCTCCACAACATCTGATATTGCATGCTTGAACACAAACGCAGAGCTGAGGAGAAGGTTTGGGGCTGTAGCTGACCTGTGGGGTTCAGTAATCTCTAGTGATGTAAACGGATGTGTTACCAATGCCCGTATTACATAGTACTGGTACTGCTAGTATTGCTAAGAGGCTGATACTGTTGCTCAGCCGCTTGTCCATGTCACTTACACTTCAGTGACGACCGAGAGAACACGTGCAGTCCCCAAACCCTAAGCCGAAGAAGACGTCCACGTAGAACCTCCAAACCATGCTAGTACCTTCCAGGCTACCCATAGGCCCCTAAGTAGTTCCTTTTTGGGATTACCTTATAGGATTCTAAATGTAAACCATAAAAAGGAACTACTTAGGGGCCTATGGCTGAAGGGAAGCTTCAACTTCCAGCCCCTAAATCTCGAATCTGCAAACTACATAGAGGCTCTGAATTCAACTCATCTCAATTCCATGAAGTTCCTTCCTTGCTTGAACCCTCGTATTTAGGGATTTAGAGTCTAGAGTTTAGGGTTGCGGGTTCAGGGAAACCTCAGAGAACAGAGCAAAGCCGAGCCGGGCGCATGGATAAGTCTCTGCAAACACCCTGTTGCTTGAAATCCTAACATCCCAAAGCCCCAACTACAAAACCCTACAAAACCCCGGCAACAAAAGCACAGAACAACCTTTCAAGACCCTGGGGAAAGCCCTACACAAAAAGCTTTAAATCCTAAGCCAGAAAACCTAAATCCACTGAGGTCAGCATCAAGAAGGAGGAGATGCCCAAAGTGGCGCGGCGGGTTCCGAAAGCTTCGGCCAACAAGGCTGAGCAGGTGAGGCAGGGGCTTTTTCCTGGGGTTTTAAGGGTTCTGTGAAGGTCCCATCTTTTTGCGTTCATGTAAAAGGGGTTTGTCGGAGTTCAGGTCTTGAGGGTTTATAGTAAACCCCAAAAAGTTGGAAACCGGATTAAGGACAAATAGTGCTGGGATTCCTTATACACTACTCTTAAGGATTGAGGCTATTGGGTTTCCAACTTTTGGGCTTCTACTGTAGGCATTNNGGGGGGGGGGGGGGTTCAAGTCATTGAGGAGGCTCGTCTAGGGCTGCAGGGTTTAGGATTTGATGAACCACGTTGCGTTGTTCATGTCTTCTCTTGTTTGCCTTGGGGACTTTCTGGACCCTGGTTTTGTCAACATGAATGTCGCTGCTGTATCATCAACCCTACGATGCGCTTCTTTTTTTTGATGGCTTTGGGATTGGGGTTTCAACGACGGAATAAAACTCCGAAGCGCTACAGAAACTACAAACTGCAACGGCCTCGTGCCCATTGCCGCTGAACCCTAGCTCCTCAGGATACAAGAGTACAGGATACCTGGAGTACTCAAAACCCTAAACACTAAACCCTGCTCCTTATTATAATTACAGTAGAATTATAATATACCCCAAAACCCTATAAGCCCCTACAGTAGCCCCAGCCAGGCTGAGGAGACTGCTGAAGAAGTCCGCTACGACGGCGCACCTGGCACCATCACTTCGGATGGACCGGATGAGAAGGGCTGCTGGGAGGCCCGGAGGATGAGAAAAATGCGAGCACCCTAAGCCCGAAGACCACATTAGGGTTTAGGGTTTAGGGAGGATGAGAAAATGCGAGAACCCTAGGCCCTGTAAGCCGAAATGCGCAATCCGAATCCGGTAGAGTGAAGATGTCGGATGGCCGCAGCAGCAGGTAATGGATTCAGAGATGTAGAGCCGTCCTCCTTTTCCAGCCCACTTTCTGCAGAAAGGCGAAATTGCTACAACCGGCTGCGAGACCTGAAAGAACCTTCTGGAGATGTTTGCTAATGTCAGGGTCAAGATCCAGGCAGTCTAACCCCGCTGCAACAAGTTCATACGTGTAAGAAGAGCCTACTAGCAAGCCGTTCAGTTTTGATGCCCTTGACACTGCCCCCTCCAACCAGAACCCCCAAGGTGGAGACCACGCGAAAGGGATCCACGACTCTTGGGCTCTATGTGTGTGTGTGTGTCGTCGTTTGGGTCTGGGTCGGACGTCGTGAGTCGGGGGTTAAGGGCTCAAGGATCGGGTTTAGGAGGTATAGACCTTCGAACCGGATGTTATGCGATTTCAGTCAGACGTACGATGTCGGTGCTGGTGCCTGCTCTGGTAGCATTAGTCGTCACGTGCCGTTCGTTTTGTTAACTGTTCACTTCTCCTGCCAGCCCCTCCCACTATGTGGCTCACTGTGCTCGATCTACTCTCTAGCAATCTGAGGCATATCGTCAGAGTTCCGGGTCAGCGCCTCTTTTGGCAGGGTGCTCCTGTCACGATTGGCGTCGACAGCGATGAGGCCAAGGAGGAGCCGCGCCCACCTGTGCCTGGGTGTTGAAATTTTAGTTTGGCAGGCCCGCAAGAGAGATTTCATCAAGGGATCAAGTTCATACACGGTTGACCCCTACTTTCAACCCCGAAGACAACTTTCACAGAAACCCGCCTGTCTCTAAAAAACTAAGCTTGCGAAGCTTGACACCACTGAGTCCGAAGAGCCCAAGCATATTCCATTAGGAACAGCACTACATCCCCTACTCAACACCCCGCACCTCCCAGACTTCTGGACTGTTACTGTGTGAGCATGTAGAACAAAGTATAGAAAGAAAAGCACCGATGTATGTACCTGGAACTAGCTCTAGTTTCGCTGTTCTTTGCACTTCACCCTGAGACCCATTACCCATAGGCCCCTAAGTAGTTCCTTTTGGTAGTTTATATTTAGAATCCTACAAGGTAATCCCCAAAAGGAACTACTTAGGGGCTTATGGGTAGCCGAAACCCTGAACCCAAAAAGCGCGGCAGGAGGCCGGGTTGGTCGCCGCGGAGCGGCCAGATCGGGCCTCTGGTCTTTGGCTGGTGGAGGCTCTGAGGGATTTGGGACTTTCCGAGAATCATGCGTACCTTATTTTGGGGGTCCTTATAATAAGGATCTTACTATTTAGGGTACTATATTAGGGTCCCCTATTTTCGGAAACCCCCATTTTTGCAGCGCTCGAGTTGGTGTCTGGAATTTGGGGTGTTCGGCTGGGGGAGGCTGATGGTCGGGTCTCAACCATCACCAATCCCATTTTGTGGTTTCTTATGATCTATAATTAAGCCCTATTCTCATTATTCAGGCCCCTACATGCGTTCAGGTTTGTTCTTTTCCTCTCGGGGGTCGCTGGGGGTTGATGTTGCATGCTACGAGGCGTCTTGATCGGCTTCTGTAGCTCATATCTGCAACCTTAGGCCATTGGGCAGACGGTTTAGGGGCTTTAGGGTGTAGAGCTTGTAGAGATTACAGCTTTATGCAGGTTTAGACCTCTGCGAGCCTCTGTTGCAAAGACTTCGAGTGTGAGAAGCAACAAAAATCTCCAAACCCCAAAGCCACCAAACACCCTGGACTCCAAACGCCACAAGCCTAAACCCCCCAAACCACACTGAAGCCCTCAAGACCATAACGTTTCCACAACCCTAAACCCTAAACCCTAAACCTGGACGACCAAACCCTAAACCCTAAACATTAAAGACCTGAGCCAGATCCACAAGACCCTCGCTTTGCTGCCGGCCAATCTCCGCGAGAGGAGGCTACCCGGCCCCCTGGACCACCAAATGGGTTTAGGGTTTGGGGTTTAGGGTTTGGGGTTTAGGGTTAAGGGTTTAGAGACTTAGGGGCTGAGTAGGTAACCTTTTGAGCTTATATAAACCTGATCTAATTCAAAGGGTTAACCTTTTTTGGGCAAAGGTGTTCGGCCCCTGGAGTAAGGCCTCCAAGATTCGGGAGTCTATGTGGTTAGTTCTCTACATTAGGGTCCCTTTTGGGGTCCTTGTATCAGGGTGCCGTACTATATTGGGGACGTAAAAAGGGACCCTATTTTAGAGAACTGCCCATGCAACAAGATCTGGGGTTTACATGGCTGGTTGTTGGGCTTTAGGATCCCGAGGGTTCCTCTGTGTTTTAAGTCATGCCCACATTGGCGGCTTGGGGGGGAATTCGGCCTGGACTCTATATCCCTGAACCCTAAACCCTAAACCCTATGAAGGGTTTGTGCCGGGTCCGAAGGAGTTGGTGGAGGCTAATTGAGCCTGGTACCTGCCTGCCCCCTTGGGCTCTCTGTGGACAACAGCTGCAGAAAAAGGCCCTCAAAAACAAACTTAAACCCTAAAGTGAATTCCGGTCCACGGCTTGCAGTCTTTAGGATGGTAGGCTCAGGTGTTTGAACCCTTAGATTTAAGGGTTGAGTGTAAGGTTGAGTGTATGGGGATTTAGAGTTCAGGGTGGGTTGCCCTGTGAGGTTTTGGGGTGTCATTAAAAAAACTTCCCACCTTTTGACCCTATACCCTTAGAAGATCTGTGTCGCTCTCCTAGGTGACCACTCGAGACGGCTACTCACCTCACGTTTTACTATAGATAAAGCATTGCTACCCGAAGCCCTAATCCCTGCCCCCTAGGCCTCCAACTCCATCCGTAAACCTTCAAACGAACCGCCACATGTCATCCTAGAGCCCCTTAGCTGACCACACTTGAGCCCTCATTTCAAGCAGACAAGGAAGCACGCCAAACCCTACACCCGAAAGCCGTATAAACCCAACACTCTAAACGGCAAAGCCCTTGCGCCAAGGCTTCGAAGATCTACCGATGCCTTCCCGCAGCCATGGCTGCAACAAGGGCTACATTATCACCTTGGGGCGTCTTGCAGATTGCAGAGTTCCTAGAAGGCTTCCTCTAAGGGGGTCTAGACGGGTTCAAAGAATCGCTACAAAGTGCTTATACAGTTTAGGGCCAAGGGCTTATGCAATCTGTACGGTTTAGGGATGCTTGGGGCTTAGGCTTGGGGCTTTGGGGCTGAGATTTGCTGTGGCGCTTGAGGTTCACACCGTAAGCTTTGGGTGTACGGCTGAGAGGCTTTATCGTAACCTTATAGGGTTCAAGAGTCCGAAAGCATGAGGACCGGTTGAAACAGGCACAAGCAATACTGCGTTGAGGCCCACAACCTAAACATGAGCCTGAACTGCCAAAACCCAGCCTAAACTCAACCCTAACCAAACACAGAGCCCTTCCAGACACTTACTTAGTAGTGAAGTACTGAGTAGGTAAGAGGTTGGAGAAAAACACGCCGAGCGCACTGCCTTCCCCCGTACCTGATGACCAAAGCAGAAATAGCGAACACAAGGCAAAAACAGCACAGTTCGGGGTCTCGGTGGAGTTTGCGTGTCGGTGTTCTTTTTGCTGCAGGCCTTTCGGAGTGAAGATTTGGGGCCCATCGCTCTGAGCTCTCCGGAGGTCCCCTGCCCTTGGTGAGGGGTGTGGCAGTGGAGCTGCTTCGGCACGCTTTGCGTCGGGGATCAAAAATACCTATAGGCTCCTAAGTAGTTCGTTTTCGGGATTACCTTATAGGATTCTAAATATGAACCACAAACAGGAACTACTTAGGAGCCTATGGGTAGAAGGGAGGGAGGAAACACATAATACATCACAGTACTAAAGGGAGCACGACGGGGCTCTCCTTCATGAGGACCCCAGTCGGACCCGTATAGACCCGATGTTCCTTCTTATGGAAGCATTAAGTTGCCTAAGGTTGACTGTAGATCTTGCGGCCTGGTAGAGGAGCACAGAGCTGTAGGTTTCTTGCAACACCTTTGAACTCTAAATGCTAACCCTGAGGCCGACCCGCAGCCCTAAGACGATTGAGTAAGGTGGATTGTGGTTTCTGATTCTCATCCATGAGTATAGTATAGGGTTTAGGGCTCAGGGTTGTTGAGTTTTTAAATCCAAAGCTTGGCTCCAATTGTTAGCGGGTCACAGCCTGCCAGTTTGTAGGTTTGCGCTGTGAGGCGGCTATAAGGGGGAAGCTTGGAAGTTTCCCTGGGGCTCCAAATAGCCCAAAGTAGGTACCATTTACAGACGTTAGACCCCAAAGTCGGTACTATTTGTATACTTGGAGCCCTAGGGTTTGAGTGAGATTGAGAATGACGCTTGCGGCTTTGCAGGGTCTGGAGTTTTACGACCCCTTTGATCTCTCGACCTCGAAGATTCTGATTACTACGACTGCGACCACCACCACCACCACCACCACCAACACCACCACCACCACCACCATTACCACCACCACCACCACCACCACCACTCAGCACAACAACAACAACTGCTGCTGCTGCTGCTGCTGCCAGAGTTCTGGTAATGATACCAGTCTATACCCTGAGCCCTAAACCCCAAGCCCTACCCATGGGCCCCTAAGTAGTTCCGTTTTATGCTTTACATTTAGAATCCTTTAAGGTAGTCCCAAAAAGGAACTGCTGAGGGGCCTATGGTAAACCAAGGGTAAACCAAGGATACCAGTCATGATAGCATCCGGCCTGGCCAGGCTTTGCCAGCTCCGGGCCGGTGCGGCCTACAACGGCCTATCAGGCAGCACGCCCGTTGTGAGGGGCCCCAACGAGCAGACTTTTTCTTTAACGGATTAGAGTTTAGGGCCCCAGAGAGCAGGCTTTTTCCTTTAAGGGTTTAGGTTTACGGCCCCCCCAATAGCAGACTTTGTTCTGTAAGGTTTTAAGGGTTCCTTTACGGGTTCCTTTCCCGGTGCTTGGAAGGGTCTGTTCACGGGGCTTAGGGATGTTTAGAGTCTAGGGCGTAGAGTTCTGCGGCTTAGGGCTTTAACGTTTTGGGTTCAAGGTTTGGGGCTTGGGCTGTAGCAGGTTTAGATTGTAGAAGGTTGAGGGTTTATATTTATAGGGTTTTGCGCAGTAGGTTGTTCCGGCTAAATGTTGAGTCGGGGTTATGGTGCTCGGTTCAGCGGACCTTCCCAGGGGCTTGGTCCTAGTGGATGTCCGCAGTGACGGTGCAGGTGTCGTTCTCTCGAGCTGCCCCAACGAGCGCGGTCGGTGGGAGGCGGGGCTGAAAAGAATGGTCGCGGCCTTTAGTTTTGTCGTGTCCGGACTCAACTTCTTGGTGCAAACACACCCGCTTTGTGCCTCGACTGTTTGCTTTCCCGGAGCCTCAGGGGATAGGTTTGGGGCAAAGGAGGCAGCAACCAGCAGCAACCAGATCGATGGTAAAGACATGTACAGTCTGCAACAACCTCCACAGCAGCAACAACAGCAGCGGCAGCTCTGCCATGACCTAGACCTAGCAGATGAACAACTATACAGACAATGACTCGACTGGCAATCCTATCCCATGCAAAGCAAGGCTCAGTCACAGCAAGCATCTCAAGACCCCTAACCTCGCAGCACTACACCGAACTCCCATGTCTTGGATCGCACCTCCTTGCAAAGGTGGCCGTCAAAGTGCCGATGCGCGTGGCGCGCGGTCGTCTGATGCTGGTGGGCTTCAAGAAGCCCGAGGCCATAGTCGGCACTGCATTTCGATGTAGGGCTGGGGCGTGGAGCTTCGGAGGGTTGAGGTTTCGGGGTCTAGGCGTGCTTTGTGTTTAGATTTCATGGGAGGCTTTGGAGACTAGTGTCGCCTTTTGTGCTTCTCCTCCTTATGTGAAGTCACCACAACAAGAGCATAGAGGGTCATCGTCCGTTTGGGAGTTAGGGTGCTTGTACGAAATCGTCCTTAATTTATAATCGCATTCCCTCAACCTCCACCATCAAAGCCCAAACAGCTCAAAGCCCCGACCCAGACCCTGAGGGTGCGAGTTCAAAACCCCGGGCTTCGTTAGCGATTGCTATAATCTTAGATTCCATGAGATGGGTGAAGGGATGTATCAGCATTGCGAATTGAGACGTGCAACTTGTTGCTTTGCCACTGCTCTTGCGCACAACACACTGAGCACCGTTCTGTTTGCTATTGTTTATTGCCCTGACTTAGACTCTTACGCCTCACATGACTCTTAGTACACCTGCTGCGACATGTTCGTGCTCGTATTGGCATTAGTTTTCACCGTTCTACCTTTCCAGCAGTTGTGGTTGGGAGGGACGCTCCCAACCAGAGATGCTAGTTGTGTAGCCCCCGTACTATTACTCTTCAAAGAGATGTTAGAAGATTCTTGCTTCTTCCACGGTGAGAAACCCGACTTGTGCTTGTGCTCCGACGGTTCCTCATTACATTTTTCCTTCCTCACCCTATAAACCCTAAACCCTAAACCCTAAACCCTAAACCCTATAAACCCTAAACCCTATAAACCCTAAACTTACCCTAAACCGTATACCTGCCTCTAGAGACTACAGGAAGACCCGGAGTGGCACCAGAACTGCCGCCAAAGGCTACCCTGAATAGATGCCATCTCGACTTGAGCAGCGGGTCTCTAGACCGTAACGAAGGGTTTAGGGTTTAGGGTTTAGGGTACTTTAGGACGCCCGTTTTGATAAACAGGGATGCTTTGTGGTTTTAGAGACCAGTCAGCTTTCTTGAGGCATCGGCAGCCCGAGAATCCGCCCCACAAAACTTGGGTGAGATGAATCTGGAGCTTGGGGACGAGGTGGAGATCCAAGGCGGTCCTTTTCGGTTGAAATGATAGGCTTGGGTTTAGGGGTTAATTAAGGGTTAAGGGTTTAGGGTTTGGGGTTTAGGGTTCAGGGTTGTGCTGCAACTTTGCGAACGTGCTAGAATCACGGACATTTACATGTTGGGCCACGATTCTACAGAGATTTCTGGACACCGGCCTCCTGTCTAGCTGGTCGTCTCGTTGTTCTCAGCTTTTTCTTCGTTGACTTGTGGAACGTTTCCGACCTGCAAGCCGCTTCAGTCACTCGTCTTACCGGGGGCCCCTGATGCGCGTCGCTTGATTTGCTCAGGGCTTTTACTTGTGGTTTGAAGCCTTCGAGTGAACTGGGATGTCTGTATCTAGAGGCACCATATTCCGGTTTTTTGCACTCTAAACCAAAAGTACTAGGATACGCGAGACGTTTGGGATGGCGCAGCTCTTCATAAGACCTGTCGCGGAGGAGCCAGAAGTTTCGAAGTTTCCTTGTAGGCGCCATTTAGGGGGTTGTTATGTGTCAGCAACTGGTCAGACGCAAATTGCAGCGGATGTTTGTGAACACATCCCACCCTAAACCCTAAATCCCTAAACCCTAAACCATGTAACTAGGGCCAACCCTATAACAGTGCAAGGATTCGAGAGCTCGGGTCAACACTACAGGGTGGAAGGGGAAGTTGGTGAGCGGGGCCTATCACAAGAGGTCCATGTATTCATGTGGTTTAAACTTTGCTCGAAGGGATCCCGTGTATGTACTTCGGGATCAAAACATGTACTATGTAATCGATACGCACGCCTTTGCTTCAGACCGTTTCCGGTGTTTCACAGAGCCCTTCGGGGGGGGTGATCCATGGAGGGCCAGTGTTTGCGCATTATTGAGGCCGATGCCTAGACGCCTGGACTCTAATGCATATAGTTGTCCGAACAAGTCGTACCCGTAAGCCCTTATCGTCCTTGCTTGTGTAGATCCAGCCGAAAAAGCCCCATTCAAATTTTTAGGGCCCCCAACTTACATCGAAGCCCTAAACCGTAAACCCTAAACCCTAAACCCTAAACCCTAATTCTAATCCAAGCAGGTCTAGTGTCGGCACCGAAGCACAATGGCAAGCGCGGTGTCATCGTGCAGAGGGTTTTGCCCAAGTCTCCTGGAGGCATCCGGGGCCAAACCATGGAGATACTGTTGATGATATAAATCCTGCATTACCTTAAGAACCCTAAACTATAGGGAATTATGGTGTATTCCTTATTCTGGGTAATGCAGGATGTATATCATCAACCGTAGGAAAGCTTTTCTGCTTGCTGCACATTTCTACATACCCTAAACACCGATAGCGGTGATGATGTTCGTAACATCTGGTGCCACAAGATGGTGAGAAGGAATGCGCATTTCAGAGTCCAGTCGTCTTCCAGCCGCCTCGCTTCGGAAGTTCAGCACACAAAATCATGAGCTTCAATGAGTGACATGCAGCGCTTCTGCTAGCAGGTGTCTGGAACGGCTGATCATGTGTGTTTGGTGTTTCAATGGGCTTTGTTCTAAGGCTGGCCATCAACTTCCCAAACCTTAAAAAACTTTGCTTTCAGAAGGGGAAACCTCGAAGCCTGAACCCTAGGCCCTAAGCCGTCGACTCTTCGGCACCCAGGCTCGAAGGGCTTAGAGTTTGTCTAGGGTGCGTGAAAGAATTGCCAATGCTCTTTTTGGGGTTCCTTATTAAAAGCAGAGTATAGGAAAGCCCAAAGCCCTATTCTAAACAGTCAGGCCCCTATATTACCCTAAATCCAGTGGCTTCCATGAGAGGAGCTGCTCCACATCGATGGCGTGTCAAGTGTGAGCAAGGCAGCCTATCCCAGGATGTGGGACTAAGGGTCTGTGGGCAGTCGATGCGGGTGAAGTTGTCACATGTCTTGCAGTATAGTATACATATGTGTACCAAGTCAGCTACGCGATGTGTGTGATTATGCAATGCAATGCAATGCAATGCGATGCAATGCATGTTTATGTATGTATGTTTTTTATGTATGTATGCATGTAAGTATGTAATAAGTAATAATGTATGTATGTAGTAATGTATGTATGTATGTATGTATGTATGTATGTATGTAGGTATGTATGTACGTATATATGTATGTATGCATGTATGCATGTATGTATGTATGGATGGATGGATGGATGGATAGATGCATATATGCGTGTATGTATGTATGTATGTATGTATGTATGTATGTATGTTGGTATGTTGTATGTATGTATGAATGAATGAATGAATGAATGAAATGAATGAATGAATGAATGAATGAATGAATATATGTATGTATGTATGTACGTACGCATGCATGCATGCATGCATGCATGCATGCATGTATGTATGTATGTATGCATGTACGTATGTATGTATGTATGTAGGTATGTATGTATGTACATATGTAATGGTGTGTAATGTTATGTAATGTTGTGTACTGTTGTGTAATGTTATGTAGCGTTATGCAATGTTATGTAATGTTATGCAACGTTATGCAATGTTATGTAATGCTGTGCAATGTTATGTGATGTTATGCATTGTTATGCAATGTTAAGCAATGTTATGTAATGTTTTGTAATGTTATGTGATGTTATGTAATGTTATGCAATGGTATGTAATGCTCTATTATGAAAAGTTATGTAATGTTATGTAATGTCATGTAATGAAATGTAACATAAGGTCAGGTAAGGTAAAGGTATGCATGCATGTATGTACCATACCTCTTCAGGCCCATGTTCGAATCACCTACTTGCCCATCAAGCTGCCAAGATTTCACATCCATTCGAAAACCTACGAACTAAAGTAGGTCTATTTAAAGGATGCTGTTACTGCTGTTCCGACTGCAACATTGGCAAGGGTGTAAACGGGACCGACAAGGACTTCAGAACTCTTGTAAGAAACACGCCCTCTGACATCCCGTCTTTACAATACCAATAAGAACTCATTGCCTAAATCCTGACTAAACCAAACTAAACCTGAACCCTAACAGTTCCCTAGCAAGCTTTCCACAGCGCACCTCTAAACCCCGAACCCGAGGTGAACTTCAAAAAAAAAGCCAAGGATCAACCTTCAACCCTTGAGAGCCCCCGCAGAGCCTTGTTCTGAAAAAATCGTAGAACCCCTAGAGAGGGTGCCAGTTCTCTCCCAGTGGCTCCAAGAAGATGTTTCGGGCCACGGATGCGCGCCACGGTCTTCGGCAGATGGTGACACTGTGCCTAGCAAAGAGGAGCGGTGGCCTCAACAGATACTAATTTATAATTACATGCTTTCTCGGGATTAAGGTGGTGAGGATCTAGAAATACGGTTTGGGAGGGTTGTTTTTTGAAGCTTTGTCGGATGTTATGGAGCTTGCTATCCGGATGCTATTGGGTCTGGCAGGGTCTTGGAGGTGTTCAAATCTTGTGGGTTTGCACAGCATGACAATAACACAACCACTCATAGAAGCGCAGTTCGTCACTGCCTTTTCCCTCCACACTGACGCCAGGTCCAAAAATCCAGGCCAAACACCCAAAGCGCTACACTTCCCCAACCCTTCCTGCGTCCAGGTCCAGGTGCTTATCGAAATTACGGTCCCTAAACCCTAAACCCTAGGATCTCCGACAGATTACGTCACTTTTAACATCGAGCTAAAAGGCCCTTGGCAATCAATCCAAAACAGAATAAAGCGTATGAGGCCCCGGTTTAGGGTTTAGGGGGCAACCTTGTGCAACCTTGGCGTTATAGCCCCCTGTGCGAAAGCCTCTGAAACATCAGCAGCTAAGGCCTGTATGAAACCCTGCCAAAGGCAACACAGTTGCTGCTTGTTCGGACCCCTGTAAAACCCTTCAATGTCTGTAAAGCAGTATAAAGCCGCGTACAAACCCTGTACAATCCCATAAAACCCCATCATCATACAGCCCCTACTGTACACTCTAAGAGCCATGGAGAATTTGACACCGGATCTTGGACCTGCAGGAGTTTCGAAGGTGGTGGAGCATGTCCTGTGGTCAGGAGTAGGCTCCACAAAGCTGTTTCGAATATTGTTGAAGGGCTTGAATATGGGTTTCGTTTGTTATTCATAAGGTTCATAAGGGTTTTATGATGTCCTTTGAGGTTTTATAAGTCTTAGGCTCGTGGGCTTACAAGAGTGTTGGGGTGCCAGGGTTTTGGCCGAGAAGAGTTTTGAGGCATGTGTCCAGAATTACCAGACGTTGCTATAACATGCCACTACCACTCGAAACACAGGACATCGGCACAATCACAAAGATCCCACTGGATACCAGATCCCACCACTAAAGCCCGCAACCCTGAACCCTAGAACTCTAAAGCCCTAAACCCTATAGGCCCTAAACCCTACAACTCCAGACTTCCGTTGTTAAAGGATACTTCTAGAGACCGAGTTTGACACCGGCTGAGTCGCAGACCCCGGGCATGTAGAGGAGCTCACCATCGCGGACAGTGCCCTGGTAGCCCTGCAGAAGGTGTTTAGGGTTTGGGAAACCCAACCAAAAGCCTAAACCCTAAATCGTAGTAGTAGTAGTAGTAGTAGTAGTTTTTTAGGGCCTTTTCTAAAGTGCTCCACATGACAACCCCGGAGGCAAGGGCCAGGGGGCTTTCTTGCGATGCGGGGCTTTCGTCTTGGGCCAAAGTGCGAGTCAAGGAGGTGGGTCTATGATACCATGGGGAGGTGCAGCTTATAGGAATGTCGTTGAACTTCATCCAAACTTACCGCGGCGTTGGTTCGTATAGTTCTATCCAATCAACGTGGATGAACGGTGAGCGTGTTTGGAAGCAGCTGTGAATCTTTATCATAGCGAATCCTTGTCAGAGTCAACGGAGGAGCTCATGGCACACATCCAATTGGTTTAGGGGTTTAGGGTTAAGGGTTTAGGGTTTTAGGGGTTTGGGGTTTAGGGGTTTAGGGTTTAGGGGTGTAGGGTTTAACCAATGTGCTTTGCGAAAGGACATAAGACGCCTCTGTTCTGTCGGCAGCATCGGGCAAGCCTAAAGCAGCAGAGAAAAACCGCATAAGACGATGCGCACAGAAACACACACAGACGGCAAAATCTTGTGTCTTTGCGTATACATGTGTGTATATGCATGATTTCTAGTTTGAATATTGAAATACAAGATGCATATTTGTCGGATCCTGTCAAATTTCAGACATAGGCCACATAGGCCTTCTTCCATCACAACATCATGAAAACGCATCTCTGCCACAACTGTGCAACCAATACCCTCAACCCGACAAAGTTGGAATCGTTGAATGTCAAGGCATCCCAGGGCCTAAGAACCTCACACCCTGGGCCGCTAACTTTCACCTTTAAGGCCGTGCCCTCAAAGATTTACTTGATGTAGTAGTCTGAATAAATACTTAGCCGTCATGATTTCCGGCTGTGGTGCACGCTGGCTTAAGTATACCACCATTACGTACACAGTATACCACAATACCCAATGAACAAAGCTCCTATGTACGCTTTAATCACCATGCATCCTTATGGATAGGAACCCTAAACCCTAAACCCTAAACCCTAAACCCCTATCGGAGCCTAATGGATTACATCGAACCTCCAGCTCGGGGATTGGTGCGTCTGTGAACAAGTCGTAGGCCCAGGTATACCTGAGAATCCAACGAGCGGTTGCTAATTGTTCTTTGGGTGCATATAAAGGATCTTTCGAGTGTTTACAGGTTCATGGTATATATACAGACATAAGAACTTAAAACAGGTGGGTACCCGATTTGTTGAAGGTCCCGTGAAACCCTTTGGCAGCGTGGAATGAGCAGCGAGACCCGGAAATGGAGTAGCATTTCCGTTCTCCAATTTGGCATTGAAGCTTCGGTCGAAAATGCCAAATCCCGATTCTTAGCCCCGCTCGAAACACTCCAAATTCAGAAGGCCACAACGTCAGGTAGGAGGCTCACCCCAATCACCGGCCGAAACACGCCCAGACCGATCTTGAAACGCAGCTAAGTCACTGGCTGAGCCTTAGTGCCGGGTCATCCTTTTGCCAATGTCAAGTAGCATCAAGCTGTGTTCGGTCGAAAATTGTCAGCGGAGTGCCGAAACTTCAGCGTTTTGAAGGTTGCAATTTTCAGATTCCAGAATAGGCGGTCTGTCTTCTTATCACTCACTATCCATATGCACAAATACACACGCTGAAGTGTTTCAGGTCGCCTGTGTAAACCCCAAATCACAAAAGCCAAAATTTTTCTGCACACACTTTAAGCATCCGCATCTGACAATCTCGCCGAAGAGTATCACTAGCAAACCCGGCAAGCGTGAAATGCTTCTACTCAGGTTGCCGCCCATTCAAAGACTCCACAACCCCTCGATAAAGCAATATGCTGCACATCACATTAAGGACCCTCTGCAAGATTAGGTTATTGCTTGACTAAATGATTTTGGAGTATCTGATTTCAAACTTCGGGCGGCCTGACTTCGAAACTTGGCTCAACATCTTGACTTTATAGACCCTTTGTAAGAACCCTTGAAGGAGCCTTATAGAACCTTTGTGGAAACATCATAAAGCCTTAAAGTAAGGCCTGCAGAGCCCTTCTGACACTAACACGCCTGAAACTTACAGAACCACTCATTGCAAACCGTGGGAAACACTCGAGAGCGATCGACGTCTGCCAAGGGACACTTCGAATCCTGTCGGCCGAATCTCTCTCTGGCTCGATATATATATATATGTTTTATATGTCACATGTGCATATAAAACTTACACAGTACGTACATACATATGCATACATATATCATATGTTGCTTACAAACTATGTAAACTCTCTAAATATATTTATATGTTAAAAGAACTGCATTCATTACATCTACTATGCTTGCACATATGACACATATATTACACATACTACACATAATAAAACCACGACAAAAACTACATATATATATACACATACGAGAGTACTATATATACTGGGTCTGCTAGATTTGCTAGATATGCTCGATAGTTTGGATATACTAGATATTTTTAAGTAAACTAGATATATTAGACATACTACAGGCACTGGATACAATGGAAATACGATGTATACTGTAAAATATAGACATACATATATAGTACCATACTACACTTGCTGCGCATACTAGATATATATATATATATACACCCACATTTGTATACCTAGTGTGCACGATACGCAATATTTAAATGTAGTTTATATATACACAAATGCTGAGTACCAAAGATGCTCTGCAAATGCTGTAGCAAATATGTATACTGTTTTCGTGCACTGTCTATACTATATACACTGTATATACTATAAATGTTATAGATTCTATATTATATATACACTATATGCTAAGTACAATATATATACCCTATATACTATGACAACTCTGTTTAAAGTCTACATATGCTCTATATCTACCTACTATATATGTATACGCTGTATTTTCGCACTCTATACATCGTGCGCATACATTGTACATATAAATGTGTGGCATTGTAATATATATATATGTACATATATACACACACTTTGTGTACTATATGTACGATATAGATAGATAGATAGATAGATAGATAGTATTTATACTATATAGACGGTATATAAGATATATTCTATAAAAAACTATGTATACTCCTTACAGTTTCTAGGTTATATGTACTTTATATTATATACTTTATATGTATATTCCCTGAATTCATTATAACCATATACATTAGCATGTATATATATACACACATAAGTTGTAGAAACTTTGCAAACTATACATTTCCGTATAAATCATCTATGCTAGAGCAAAGATCCCAAACTCACATACTTCCCATAACCATATTTCTGACATCCAAACAGCATCTTGAGTGATTCGCAGGTTGCTCCCACATCTTGTGACACAGAAGTGGCACAAGCTGCATGACGTGAATCAAGCAAAAATTAAGCCGAAAAGCTCAGACCAAACTCTTGGACCTTAAAGCCTCAACCCCAAACCATGAGCTCTAAACCTCTAAAATCTAAACCATAACCACTATAGCAGGAGCATTGTGCTTGTGGTGGCTGGTCACAGCAAACTGTCCTCGAATAAGTGCTTGTTCAATCGTGCTTGTGGCCGGTGGTGGTTAGCTGTCCTTTGAATTGGGTGCCTTTGGACTTTGCGTGATCCCACGCCTGCCTAAACCAACACATCACATCAAAAGGCTCGGAATTATTGGGTCCCTACTGGGTATTGTGATCCCATGCGAGATCGTAGTCATGGAAAGAGTTTAAACACTGAAACCCTAAGCCAAAAAACACCAAAGCCACAAACCCTCAACCCTAACCCCCCATAGCCTGAACACTAGATCAGCAACGATACCAATAAAACCCTCGACCAATTTCACGTACACCCTTATGGAGCCCGTATACAGCCCTTACCAAACTCCATAAAGAAACCCGTAGTTTGAAAGAGTCCCAAATCCTAGAACCCTAAACTCCCAAATCCCAGAAGCAGAAGCAGCACCCTTTTAAATCCCAAAGCCTCCAAACCCGTATGCAACCCGTATAAAATGATAAATCCCATGGAGTCTTAAACCCTTTTGCATACGTAGGGTCTGCAGCAACTCTACCGGGAAAGACTTGTATCCGCGCTTTGCACAGGACAAAGAGGCTTCACAAACTAGTTAGGACTCTCTAAACCCTAAACTCTGAAACCCTAAACTCGAAAAGCCCGCAACCCTCAACCCCTACAGGAACCCAAACCCTAAACCCTAAACTAAACTCCTAAATCCCTAAACCCTAAACTCCTAAATCCCTAAACCCGAAACTCCTAAACCCCTAAACCCTAAACTCCTAAATCCCTAAACCCTAAACCAAACCCTACAGGAAGCTTGCAAAGAAAATGGCCCCCCGGGAGCCTGGGCCGCTTAGACGAGTTAGCCGCCTCCGGGCGCGGGAAGGCAACAGCACCACGTCCTTCCAGGGAATTGAAGGGCTTTAGGGCCGTTTAGGGTTTTAGGGGGTGTTTAGGTTAGGGTTGTTGGGGAGCTTGGGGTTTTCGGGGAGTCTAGGGGTTGTTAGGGGAGTTTGGGGTTTTCGGGGAGTGTAGGGGTTCAGGGAATTTAGGGTTTTTAGGGGAGTTTAGGGTTTTAGGGTGTCTTGCAGCGATTTCGTGGGTGTTAAGGGTGGGTTTGGGGAGTTTTCTTCGCGCCTGGGGGACCGCAGGTTTTGGGGAGGTTCAAAGTCGAGGGGTTTGGGGTTTCGGGGTTTAGGGGTTTAGGGGCTTAGGGGTTTGGGGTTTTAGGGTTTAGGATTTTAGGGTTTCGGGGTTTAGGATTTTAGGGTTTAGGGTTCTTGAGTTTTTTGGCGGTTTGGGTTGGTGCTCTGTCTCCGACGCTCAAGCGGTTGGACTCCTCCGGACCCCGGGTTGTTGTTTGCTCCTTGGGGCTCTGTCTCAGGCGGTCGGACTCCTATGGGGGGTTTCCGAAAATAGGGGACCCTAGTGTAGTACCCTAAATAGTAGGAACCGTATTATAAGGATCCCAAAATAAGGTATCCTAATTTGCGGATAATCACCTATGTGTCCTCACGGGACTTTCCGGGTAGCAGCTTCTGAACTTGGGTGGGTCCTACGTTCTGCGCCCTTCATCAGGGAAAATTGGGAAATGTGTTGTAGAGGGGCGCTTACTGCCGCCGCACCCCCAAACCTCGAAGCAGAGACAAGGAGGCCTCAGAAAATTTCAGGCTTTCATTTTGAACCTGACGGCTCTCTGTGCAGTGAAATGGGCACCAGAGCAGAGAAGTTGTGGTCACTTCCCGCCACCGGATGCAATAATGGTCATGGTCATCGTAACCATCCTTACCACCGTCTTGGGGTCTAGATGGGGGTCTTCTGCAAGACATCATTAATATTGTCATCTGTCCCCTCCAGGCTAAGGCGTGAGCATCTTGCTTGCTTTTTCGTCCACCGCAGAAGGCGTGCAGTCTCTATATGGCCGTTTTCAGCGGAAATGAACAAAGGGGTGTGACCACCCTGTGGGGCCTTGTTCATGTCCGCTTTGGCCTCCAGCAGAAGACGAACAACCTCCAACTGCCCCTGCGCAGCTGAAATGTATAAGGGACTGGCGCCGTTTTCCTTGGCGTTATCATGTCCTGCTTTGGCCTCTAGCAAAAGGTGTACAACCTCCAAGTGCCCATTCTGAGCTGCGATATATAGAGAGGCGGCGCCGTTTTTTTTGGCCTTGTCCTTGTCGGCTTTTGCCTCCAGCAAAGGCCGCGCAACATTCAACTGCCCAGTTTGAGCTGCAATGAACAGAGGGACAGTGCCATCGTGCATGGCCTTGTCCTTGTCGGCTTTGGTCTCCAGCAAGAGGTGAACGACCTCCTGGCGCTTCCTCTCAACCGCAGTGTGCAACGGGGTCGCACCATTCTCTTTGGCCTTGTCCTTGTCCGCATTGGCCTCCAGCAAAAGTCGCACAACCTCCAACTGCCCATTCTGAGCTGCGACGTTCAAGGGGGTATAGCCACCATGAATACATGTGGCATTATCCTTGCCAGCCTTGGCCTCCAGCAGTAGGCGCACCACCTCTAAGTGGCCATGCCCGGATGCCTCGAAGAGTGGGGCCGGATCACCCAAGTCGGGGTCTTGTGGCCTCTGGAGAAGATTCTCCACTTCCGATGTCAGGCCGCTTCTTGCAGCATCCCGCAGCGCCTTCACTTGCGTCTCAGATGCTGGGAAGTAGTTGAGCATCACGACCTGCACTTCGCCAGTTTTCAAGGCGTGATCGTCATGTAGGAACGCATCATCACCCAGATATACCAACCTTTGCCTCAACCGTCACAACCCAAATATGCTGTGTAAGTGTTGCTTCAAGGTCCGTACTGGATGCATGCCTGCAGGAAGCGTCTGCAGAAAGCTTCCCAAATCAATCTCAACGAGGCTTTCACCGGACACTGCCCGAATCCGCAGCATGTCTAGCAGCCTAGCACTACGCGGACCTCGGTGGTCATTCAAAATCTCTCAGATAGACAATTACTTGTGGCAACAGTGCACTTCGCAAGCATAGGTTGAACTAAAGATGAAAGCCTACATCTTCAGACAGACCTTGAGGCGTACACCCGAAAGCCCCCCAGGAAGCCTGGCCTCAAAAGAGAACTCTCCAACAAAACATTGACATCTCAAGCAAGCCTGAAGCTCCAACTTATACCCTAGAGGAACCCCCCAAAAAGTTGGAAACCTGATTCAGGACGAAAATACATGACTCTTAAGGATTGAGGCTATTGGGTTTCCAACTTTTGGGCTTCTACCCTAAACCCTAAACCGTCTTTTGGGCTTCTTTCCTAAACCCTAAATGTATTTTGACGGACCAGCCCGGAGGTCACGGAGCCCCGAACTCCATGCAGGATCAAGGGGGGCTTTAGGGCTTAGGGTTTTACAGGTCTTATAGGGTTAAGAGGGCTTATAGGGTTTATAGGGTTTAGAGGTTTTATAGGGTTTATCGGGTGTATAGGGTTTATAAGGCTTACAGGGATTACAGGGTTTATAGGGGCTTATGGGTTGCGAGTTCCGGGATTAGAGGATTTCGGGGGTTCGGACAGGGGGCTGCTTCAGCTTTATATGGGGAGTTTCCGAAAATAGGGGGTAGGGTTCCTTTAAAGGGTTCCTATAAGGGATCTATAAGGGTACTATAGGGGTTTAGGGTTTAGGGTTTAGGGGAGTTTCCGCAAATAGGGGGTACCTTATTTTGGGTTCCTTATAATAAGGATCCTACTATTTTGGGGTACTGTATTAGGGTCCCCTATTTTCGGAAACCCCCATATAGGGACTCGGAGTTCGGCGTCGAGGCTTCCAGGGGTTCGGGGTTGCGGTCTACTGGGTTCTTGTTAAGGGATTTAAGTTTTAAGTTACCATCATAGGGATCTATAGTAGATATTCTGGCTTGGGGATTTAGTTTAAGTTACCGTAATAGGGATCTATAGTAGATATTCTGGTTTCATTACAATGGTAACTTTATATTGAATCCCTGAACAAGAAACCAGTTTAGGGATTCCCCTTCGGCCCCCTGGACCCTGTTGACCTCAAGCCCTACACCCTCCAACAAAGGGTTTAGGGTGAAGTAGCTTAGGGCGTAGGACATATCGGGCCCTTAAGGCATTTATTGCGAGTTCAAGTACTTAGTTGTTGAGTTCATAAGTGCAAAAAAGTGTACACTTTCACTTCTATAAGGGATCATACTATCCCAAAAAGCTTAAAGTGTACGCATCCAGCTACTAAGACCTCTGCACCTATGCAAACCCAAGCCTTGCAGCTTCGGCACAGGGGCCGTAAGAACCAGAATAGTGCCTTAGGGGTATACCGTAATAAGCCTACACATTCTAGCAGCACCATGGGGGCTCTATTAGGCAACTACAGTAGACGCCTAACTCATTGCTATTATGATTCCTTTTAAGGACTTCTGAATACCAATCTACTATAATACTCTAACATACCCCAAAACCCTATTCTAAGCAGTCAGGCCCCCCCGCCCAGTCTAAACTGTTAGGGTGTTGGGGTTTTAGGGTTCTCTTCTCGGTGCTTTATTAGGGTTAAGTTCATACTGTTGATGATAAAAATCCTGCACTACCTTCAGGACCCTAAAGTATGGGAATTATGGTATACTCCTTATTATGGGTAATTATGATAAATATCATCAACCGTCGGGCTCGCCCTCTCAGGGCCCCCGGAACCCCCTAAGCAGCCTTTGCTCGTAACCGCAGAAACTCTAAACTCGCCTTGCAGCCGCTGTGCATGACGCAGAGGATGTCGCCTGGGTTTAGGGTATAGGGGTTTAGGCTATAGGGGTTTAGGGTTTAGGGGTTTAAGGTTTGGGGGTTTAAGGTTTAGGGCTTTAGGGTTTAGGGGTTTAGGGTTTAGGGGTTTAGGGCTTAGGGGTTTAGGGTTTAGGGGTTTAGGGGGTTAAGGTTTGATTGGGGTTTAGGGGAAAAGGGGTTTGGGGCTGAGGGGTTTAGGGCTTAGGGGTTTAGGGCTTAAGGGTTTAGGGTTCAGGGTTTAGGGGTTTAGGGCTTAGGGGTGTAGGGTTTAGAGGTTTGAAACACTTGGCCGTTTGGCATTAAGAGGCATTAATGCTCCTTATCGCCTATGTAACCTCAAAGCCTCCAAGAAACCCAAGAACCCTAGAAAATTAGAGCCTTACTTACTGCCCTAAACCCTAAACATCCCTAAACCCCAAACCCTAAACCGTAAACCATAAACCGTAATCCCTAAACCCCTCAGCCCTAAGAAGGGTGCAGTTCTTGCGAGTCGCAGGTTAACCCGTTCAAGGGTTTACGGTTTAGGGTCTAGAGTTTAGGGTCAGGGGTTAGGGTTTGGGGCTTAGGGTTTAGTGTTTGGGGTTTAGGGTTTAAGGTAGAAGCTTCGGGATTTGGGGTTGAGGATTCATGGTTCCATTAGGGCCGCAGGGTTTAGGATGTTTAGGGCTTAAAGCGTTTGTTTAGTGCTTAGGGTTCAGGGTGTAATAAAGTTTAGGGTTTAGCACTTATGTGAGTCTACCCTTATGGGATCTTCTTGGGCAGCTTGCTTTTGGCTTCATGCAAAATGCTCGCTTGACTTTCCCAACGAGCCGGAAATCAAAGCCATAGCCTTCCATTAGTTTGTGATGCATTGAAGCTCTGGCAGATGTTGTCACCCTTCTTCCAAGAGGTCGTCGTAAGACAGTTCTTGCCTGAAGGGAAACTCCCCCCAGCAAATGACGGAACCATCGCTCCGCAAGCCAGTGAAAAGACCTTCGTTGCCATGAAGCTCTTGCACGTCATGCAGCTGGTCCTGGACGCTGCTGCTATCACCTCCATAACAGTCATTTTCTCAAGTGACCACTGAACCATCTTGCAGAAGCGCTGCAAAGGACCGAGCTGTGGCGGCAATGTGCTTCACGCCTTTCAGTTGGTGTTGGACAGAGCTGCTGTCGCCGCCACACTCTGGGCTGCCCCAGGTTACCACGGACCCATCGCCGAGGATGGCAGCAAAGGCTCCGTCTTCATCAACTCCGACACTTTCTCCGCGACCCAAGGTGGCTGCAAGGAAATGCACTGTTTGGAGCCGCGCTTGAACTGCTCGGCTATCACCACCGCAGTTCCTAGCACCCCAGGTTACAACGGATTCACTCTGCAGGAGTGCTGCAAAGGCCCCAGATGTGCACGCGATGTGTCGTACATCTCTCAACTGGTTTTCAACATGACAGCTCCAGGCACCATGGTTTCCACTGCCCCAGGTTACCACAGATCCATCATCCTTGATGGCTGCAAAAGCCGCGTCAGAACCGTGAATCTGCTGCACATGGCAGAGCTGCGCTTGCACGGCGGAGCTATCACCACCACAAAAAGGACTGCCCCAAGTGACCACTGAACCATCTTGCAGAAGCGCTGCAAAAGAATGAGCTGTGGTGGCAATATGCTTCACGCCTTTCAGTTGATGTTGGACAGAGCTGCTGTCGCTGCCACACTCTGGGCTGCCCCAGGTTACCACGGACCCATCGCCGAGGATGGCAGCAAAGGCTCCATCGTTTGAGATAGGCCCCTCCCCCCGGCAACCAACGTAAGCGCACCTGGTACCGATGATGTGTTGCACATGTCGAAGTTCTTCTTTGACGGCAGAGCTATCTCCTCCGCACTTTCGAGAACCCCAGGTCACCACTGAACCATCCCACAGGAGGGCCGCGAACGCCTCGCTTGTGGCAGCTACCTGCTGCACGTTCTTCACCTTCCTTCCCCATGGTGTTCCTTGAGGCGCCTCCTCCCCCCAAAACACTAGACTGTCGTCACTCAGAACGCCTGCAAATAGAAATGATGAGCCAGCTAGGATACGCAGAGAAGGAACCAACAGGGTAAGAGAATCGCCGTCTGAGACCCCAGCTTGAAGAACTGTACCCTTCAAAGGAGCTCCAGCGCTTGTCATCAACCTGCCCCTGACGCCCAACATCTGCTGTGCCCGCCGTTGCACTTCTTCCAGCGACGAGCCTTCCTCCACTTCGATGTCCGCCGCCCTCCCGCTCAGAAGAGCAACAGAAATGGAGATGGTCATGGTGGGAAGTGCCGCTGCGTGGGGCTCAGGGGCTTCTATTCTAATCAGCTGTACATCTTGCTCCCCATGGAATATATAAGGCTTCTGAAGGATATCTTCGTGGGACATTGGTCCTGTTTGTCTTCAGTTGTAGCACTCTGTTATCGGCCTGCAGGGTCCTAGGCGCGAGAGCAGAAATACAGGACTACCGCTGCGTGTGGGAATGCTGGTTGAACCTCCATACCTCATGCATTTCCTGACGGCTTTGCAGCCTGCGTACAACCCTCCCCTCCCTGCTCACCCATTAATTAGCAAACAAGAGCGAATTAATGAGGTGGCAGGCCTTAACCTCGACATCGCCCCAACAACAAGCCGAACAGCCTAAACCCTTGACCTTCTCAATTGCGGATTCTGGTCTCGCGAGTTTTGGCATGTAGGAATCTACGGGTTGGTTCAATAGAAATAGAGGTCCCTCTGAAAAGTGCAGGGGCTCGCGTTGAGATTCCTGATGTTCAGAAATGACAAAGTCCTCTGAGGCTTCCATCGAACCTCTAATTTTGGGGCCTCCGTTGATAATTAGAATAGGGTGTTGGGGCCCATTAGACTATAAGACAATAATTACAATAAGGAAGCCCCAAAATACTGTTGATGATCTAAATCCTGCATGACCTTCAGGACCCTAAACTATGGGCATTATGGTATATTCCTTATTATGGGATGCAGGATTTATATCATCAACCGTAGTATAGCCCCACAAGGTTAAAGGTTACCTACTCAGCAACACGCCTTGAAGCATTCACTGGAATGAAGAGGCCCTACCTTCATCGAGAGGGGATTTTCGGAAAATTCCAAGCTTTGACGTATCCCGGCAAACACAGGGAGCGGTACTACGGCTGATGATATAAATCCTGCATTACCCATATATATATATATACATATATATACACACACACATATATCAAGGAATATACCGTAGGAATATACCATAATTCCCATAGTTTAGGGTCCTTAAGGTAATGCAGGATATATGTCATCGACAGTAGAAGTACCTTGAATGGAGTGATTACTCCTACATGTGTCGGCGGGCTAAAACAAGCTCCTTCATAACAGGAACAGGGCTTTGGGGCACCTGATAAAACTGAAGATGTATCAAGGAACCCTGGTCCATTATTTTTCGTCAATATTCAGGCTACCATATAAATAGTTCTTTAAATCAGGGTCCCTTTTAGAGGGTGTGGGCTCCTTCAGTGAAAGGGGACCCTAATTTCTGTTAGCTTTCAATTCGGAAGCTGCAAGCAAAGAAACCATCGACGAGGTCGCGATGGAGCGGATAGGAGTAGCCTCCGGGTGCATGGGAGCGCAACGCAGCCAAACACAAACTTCCTCAGGGGCCTAGGCTCGCGCCTGCAAAGATTGGTGATTGAGATTCTGACGATGATGATGATGATTATGGCACGAGCATGCTCATGATCACGAGTCATGGTAATGAATGGAGATGATGATGATGATGTTAATTAATGACGACGATGATGACGATGACGAGGATGGTGATGATGACCCAACCAGCCCTTTTTGAAATTGATACTGTCGGTCCTGATGATCATGTTGATGGTGACATCTGCAGGGCTTCGGCCCTTGAACGCAAACGTATGTGTTTTGTGTAAATGCAGTGTCTTGGTGCTTTTCGTGCATCCGACATGTGATGTCCATGTTCGAAGTGCCCTTCGCAATGTGCAGTATGCATGCTCGAACTCGTAGTTCGCAGTGCACCCGCTGCGCAGAGCACACATGCTCGAACCCCGCAGAACGTCCATTGACGCAGCGCATCTACCGAGTGCCCGTGCCGTAACTTTCACGCCGCCGATCTTCGACATGCTGCTTTGGGTCATGGTTCTTTAAACTGGCGCACGCCTGAGTTGGGGGTTTGGGCATATTAGAAGTTTACAGGGTTTAATTAGACCAGCAGCCACAGCGCAAACCCGAAATCCTGACAACATATCCCAAAACAGGTAACCGGTACACTCCTCTCACCGCGCTTTAGCAAGAGGTGGGATCTTCTAATTCTAAAGAGGGGCACAGCTTTTCCGCTCCTGGCTGTGAAGTAGAACCCTAAATTCTCTCAGCCAGCGCACCTCCCAGCCCTAGACCCTTGAAGCGTGAAGCCCTCAACCCTAAACCCTAAACCCTAAAACCCCGAACCCTAAACCCTAAAACTCCCTCCTAAGCTCCTGATATATATAGGGCCTTAACAATGAAACCATGGTTTGGGGCATGCTGCACTAGAGATATCGCAAAGCTGAGAAGTTTTAAGGAGCAAAAAATACTGGCAGTCCGACACTATTCGTGCCCATGGTTCTTGCGCTTTGTCTCCGAGCGCCCTAAACCCTAAACCCCTAAACCCCTAAACCCCTAAACCCCTAAAGCCCTAAAACCCTAAACCCCTAAACCCCTGAACCCTTAAACCCCTAAACCCCGAAACCCCTAAGCCCCTAAACCCCTCAACCCCTAAACCCCTAAACCCCGAAACCCCGAAACCCGTA
>CAJNJA010017008.1:0-11131 GCA_905231915.1 Symbiodinium necroappetens | reverse complement strand
AATCCCTTAACAAGAACCCAGCCCCTTTTTCTCTCCTGTCTCCCCTAAGCCCGAAACCTTATGAGTCTCTGAGGTGGCGCAAGTCAAGCACCTCACCGGCGGCAAGGACGCCGCTGACGTGGCTGCCTGGGCGCACAAGGCTCCGAACACTGTAGGTTCAGGGCCGGCACAATCTGGTGGGGGGGGGGGGTGAGTAGTTTCAAAGCGTGTCCCCGTGTAGTCCCTTGTTTAACTGCAGTCTGATATAACCTGCTATGATTGGACAGGCCCTTCCATGTCCCTACGTTGTAGAGTTTAGGTTTACCCTTGAATCTCAATTCAGCTTCCGATGCCCGGAACAAAGCCTTACAAAGCCTTGAAGTCCCGTCCTGTCATCGGAGTATGTAGGTCAGTAGGATACAAACTCCAAAACCCAAAACCCAAGGTTTGAAGCAGCCAGGCGAAAACAGGAGGACTTTGTGGAAGAAGGGCCTCTGGGGCGAAGTGCAGGTTTCAAGGGGAAATCGCGCACGACACTTCCAAGGTTCAAGCTTGCAGCTGGTACGTAAAAAGGGGCCTAAACAAGTACCAAGACCTACCACTACTATACGTACAGTACAACGTACACCAGAACCCGATTCCAATATTAAGGCCCCTGACGTAGGTGTTTAGGGACAAGTTTAGAGCTTCAAGGGCTCACTGCGCAAGTTCATGTAGATTGTCTATGTTGGAGGCACAGGGGCCAGAATTGACGATCTGGTACTCCGACGTACTAGAAGCTTGGATGTGCTTAAAGGGGCCAACATCCGCCACGAAGAAGATGCACAGAGGATTCCTCGCAGGAGGCGTGATCCTTACCCGACCTTATTGAAGCATCCGCGAACGCCTGTCCTCCGTGTTTAAGCCCATGTGGCGCCTGGAGGGCTGAAGAATTCATGTCGGTGCAGGGTTTAGGGTTTAGGGTTTAGGGTGTCGATGTCTCGCCAAACATCTGGCCTCATGATTCGCAGCAGGCAGCATCAGCAGAAAGAGTGCTGTGGTCGTGGCATTACATGGGTCAGAATGCGAAACCATATGCCCTCAAACCATCAACCCCCAAAATCCTGATCCCAACACCCTAATTAATTAAGCCCGAACCCAACTCTTGCTCTTCCCGGCATCACCCTTGTGCCTTTTTGCCCTTCGACGCCCTTATCCCAGGTGAGCAAAAAGCCCGGCTTGTCAGAATACTGGCGAAGTTTGCCCAGAGCCCTTCCGAAACCCGAAGCCCCTTGCAACTGCGAACCTAAGCCCTAAACCCTAAACCCAAAAGACCCCTTTTGTGAGGCCTCTCGTTGCCGGCCCCTGGAAGACCTTTGGCCCCTTAAAGGATTACCTGGATGCAAAACCCGAAGTCCCAAGAAGCCCCAAACCCTAAGTCCCAAAGTCCCCAAGAAGCCCTAAACCCGAAACCCGAAGTCCCAAAACGCCCTAAACCCTAAGTCCCAAGAAGCCCTAAACCCTAAGTCCCAAACGACGTAAACCCTAAACCCAAAGTCCACCCAAAACCGGCCAGGTCAACAAGAAGTACCCTTGGACGACCGAGCTTCACTTCCAGCGGCAGCCGAGCGAAAGGCGCAGAAGACGTTTCTACCGGGTTGAGGGTTTGGGGTTTAGTGCTTAGGGTTTGGGGTTTAGGCCTTAGGGTTGAAAAGTTTAGGGTTTAGGGTATTGGGTCGGTTTCGGAGATACAAGTACAGTTAGGGGCCGTCGCAGGAGGGCGAATAGGCTTTTGGGGTATATTGTGCTACCACAATAGCTAGTCCCAGAGAGCCCAATACCCCTCAATTACTACGGAGTATACCTTAAATTATATGGGGCTGAATCTTATGGTTTAATGCAAATTCCTTAATTGAGGGGTATTGGGCTCTCTGGGGTAAGGAATCCTAAAGAAGTACGTGTTCTCAGGCTTCTACAGCAGCTTGTCTTTGGGTGGTCTCTCCGAAGATCGAACCGAAAGTGTGGGAAGGCGTGCATTGCAGGGTTTTGGGGGTGCCTGAATATGGGGGAATCCGTTTTGCGGGAGTTCTTGCAGCATGGATCCGATCGCTTCGGCGGTTTACAGATGGGTCCTATAATCTGTCTGGTTCTTAGTAGGGAATGGGGGAATGTGTTATTGGGACTACTATAGGGGACCTTAAGGGACTATCATAGGGATCCATTCCCCCATTCCCTACTAAGAACCAGACAGTAATTATGAATCGCCCATTATCTTTAGGTCCGCGCAACCCTGAACCCTAAACCCTAAACCATATTCGACAGACATAATGAACCTTAAGGATAGATCGAGGGATCCTAATCAGGTCCTAATCTTAAGGGCCTACGGTTGATGATATAAATCCTGCATTACCTTAAGGACCCTAAACTATGGGAATTATGGTATATTCCTTATTATGGGTAATGCAGGATTTATATATCATCAACCCTATAATTACCTATCTTGAAGTAGGTGCCAGGCGGTGGTGCGATTTGCTGTAGAGTTCTGAAGCAGAAGCCCGCAAGCGAGCGGCACTTCTGTCTGGTTCTTAGTAGGGAATGGGGGAATGGGTTATTGGGACTACTATAGGGGACCTTAAGGGACTATCATAGGGATCCATTCCCCCATTCCCTACTAAGAACCAGACAGACTTTCGAAGCCAGGTGCGAAAAGGCGAACTTCACGAATTGCGCAGAAAATAGGTCCGGATTCGGGCTGTGGTTTTCATTCTGTGTATATACTTGCGATGCATGGCAAGTTGTCTGTTGCGACAAGGTGGTGATGTTGCTTTCAATTTCAGAATTTGGGCGTACTTTTGGGGGCTTCAAGGTGTTTGGTTGATGACACTTCACAGTTCACAGGTTGTTTGTTTCTTGCCCAACACTTCATTCCTGGTGGGTCAGAGGCCAAGCTTCAACTTGGCACAAGTTCCCAAGTCCCAGCCATCATCCCCGTGCACCATACGGGAAGCCGTGAAGCTTGTGGTTCAAAGTTTGAGGGTGAGGCTTTGTGTGTGTGTGTGCGCCGTTTTAAAGCCTGAACCCTAAATCCTGAGCGTGAAACTCTAGGGAGGCAAGGTCTGCTACAGCCCCACACGGATAGTTCTCTCACTTAGGGTCGCCTTTTAGGGTCCGTTTTAAAGGGGTGCCGTACTATATCGGGGACCGAAAAAGGGACCGAAAAAGGGACCGAAAAAGGGACCGCTAGTTTAGAGAGCTACTCACATAGGTGCCCTCGAGACAAGAACCGGAACTTGGAGCCGTAGGGACTAGACACCCCTTTCCTGGGCTCCGATGCTACCCATAGTCTCCATTGTAGTTCCTTTTTTTGGTTCAACCAAGTATATATTGAGGATCCTAACAGGTAACCCCAAAAAGGAGCTACAATGGAGGCTATAGGTAAGCTTGAAATGCGAAATTCCGGGCCACGAGCTGGAGAATGTTGAACGACATCGTGGTCTGTGGTGATGGGTTCAATGCGGCCAAAGTTCCCTAAACCCTGAACCCCTAAAGCCCAAAGCCCTAACCCAAAAAGCCCGATTCTAAACCTCTCCTCCCAGATCCCTTATAAAGCCTAAACCCTAAACCCTAAACCCTAAAAACCCCCAAAAGTCCCGAAGCGAGGTGCATGGTGAAAGGAATCCTCTACTTCTATGGTCGCCTCACAGGCTCTGGGTTTTTTGGGTGAAGGGTATAGGGTTTGGGGTTTGGGGTTGGGAGGGTTGAAGGTGAAGGGTTTAGGGCCTTCCCAAAGCATTTAGGGCTTTTTTTTTTGGGGGGGGGCGGGGGGGGGNNGGGGGGGGGGGTTAGGGTTTTAGGGTTTAGGGTTTGGGGTTTAGGGTTTGGGGTTTGGGGTTCGGAGGGTTTAGGGTTTAGGGTTTAGAGTTTAGGGCTTACCCTAAACCCGCCAAAAGTAGGTAAAATAATGGCCCCAAACCTATGAAAAGGGCTATTATTCTAGATACTTTTGGGGTCCAGGGAGGGTGAAGGGTTTTGGATTCTACGGGTTGCGCTCCGGGCCGAGCGGTTTAGCGTCATTTGGGGTTGGGGGTTTTGACATGGTTGCAGAGTTCGTTGTTTAGCCTTCCCCTTGTTTGGGAGTTTGTTCGTCTTTGCGCGTCACGTGGTGCTGGGTTTAGTGGGCCACCTGAAGCATTTCTGGGCGCCCTAAACCCTAGGCCCCCTAAGCCATCTCCGTGTGTCTCGTTGGGCGGGTTTGAGAGGGCTCGGTAGGTTTCGGGTGATGCCCGGCTTGGGGGGCGCGGGGAGCTGAGCTCTTAGAAGGGTGTGCACTTGCTGCGTCCTGGCCCATGTAGAGGGCGATACCCACCCTAAACCCCAAACCCTAAACCCCTAACCCCCTAAACCCTAAACCCTCAACCCTCAACCCTAAACCCTAGGCCCTCATTCTTAAGGGACCGCTGGGCCTCAAGATGCCCACAGGCAAGGACCTGGTAGAGCTCAAGTGGCCTGGCTCTCGGCATCCCAGAGCCCAAAAGCTGTGAAGCCTCAAGGCTAAACGGTACCAGTGGATACAAACTCCTACTGCTTTAAGGTCTTAGGCTTAGGGTTCATGCAGACCCTAAGCAAGGGGGGTGAAAGGGTCAACACCTGGAATTTTGTGAAGCTTGGGGCCAGACAGAGACACACCACCAGGACTCCACCCGAGGTGTTGCGGCTTGGTGCCTTGGTAAGGGTTCAAGCTCCAACGCCCCGAGCCTTTTAGCCGAAACCCTGGGCGTTTCTGATTCCACGTGGGAACTCTAACTTTTCAGTGCTAAGGCAAGTGGGTTGGTCTGATACACTAGCTTTATTTTGGGTCGAAGGGGCGTGTACAACGGCTGTCCATTCAGGTTCTCCACCCCACAATAGCAACATTTTTTGCCTCCGAGCTGCAAGCTCTACCAACAAAGAGCCCATCCTAACAGCCTAAACCCTGAATCATAAACTCTATATCCTAAACCCTTTATAAACCCTAAACCCAAAACCCTAAACCCTAAATCCTACATTCATAAAGCTCGGCAGCCTACGAACCCCTAAACTTCCAAACCCGGCACTCGTGAAGCCGTCAGGTTCTACATCCCACAGCTTCTAGAAGGGTTTAAGGTTCGAGGTTTAGACTTTAGAGGGTTTGGGGTTTAGGGAGTGCGGTTTAAGGTTCGAGGTTGAGGCTTTAGAGGGTTTAGGGGCTTGAGGGTTTAGGGTTTACTATTCTCGAACCTTTAGACATTGAGGTGATTTGTGTTAGTGGGTTAACTGAGCAAGCAATATAATGCACGCTGTGAGGCGCACGCCCGTGTCGGAAGTTCGTCGGGATCAACGCCCATCTTGTCCTGGCAACATTTGCACTGACAAGCATTATACCCTAATCCCTAAACCCTATACTTTAGTCTGCACCCTAAACCTTAAACCCTAAACCCTAAACGGTATAAGGTTGCTTTGGGACACGTCGCGACGTTCCTGTCGGGGCACATCAACCGATCAGATAGAGACCTGAAGCCGATAGCCTAGAGCCCCTACTTGGAGGGTCGGGGGAATTAGTAAGTGGTTATTTTATAGACTCATTACTACCATAACCCCAATTAGGGCCCTTTTTAGGGTACTTATAAGTCTACTTATTACCCATTACCCACTTGCCAAGTCCCCCGACCCTCCAAGTAGCCCCTACGGACGGTGAGGTGAAGTTTCCGAACTGGTAACTGCTTCCTGCTCTTTAGCTTGTGGTTTGTTTCTGTTACCCTTTTTCTATCCTTGCATATGCAACCCTAAACCCTAAACCCTGTGGCGCGGCGGCGTTTGGCAGATGCCTTTGCGCGAGACCCTGTAAATCGCAAGGGCCCTCCGCAACAGCTGTAAGCCAGGAACTCCAGAAGTGAGGTTTTAGGGTTTAGGATTTAGGTAGGGTTTAGGGTTTAGGGCAGTTTGGGGTTTAGGGTTTAGGGCCAGTTTAGGGTTTAGGGTTTTATGCCAGTTTTGGGTTTAGGGTTTAGGGCCAGTTTAGGGCTTAACAACAAGAGCAATAAGAACAGATGAAGAGATGTTCGTGGTAGTAGTGGTGGTAGCAACAGAAGCAGTAGCAGTAGCGGGAGCAGGAGAGGAGGGGGGCTAGCAGCAGTAGTAGTGGTCGGTCGCACCTTGGACCTTGACCCTGAAACCTAACCTAATGATCCGTAACACCTAAACCTGGAACCCTAAGCAGGAGGCCACACACGGTACCCTGAACCCCTAAATCCAGCAACGTCCGAAAGACCAGACTAGCGTCAGAGGCCCGACGGCGTCAAGCTCACGGATGCAGACTGCGTCAAATACCTCATCAACTTGATGGGGGACCGAGGGGGCTGGCAGGGTTTATAGGTTTAAGGCTTAGGGTTTAGGGGTTTAGGGTTTGGGGGTTTAGGGTTTAGGGCTTAGGGCTTAGGGTTTATGGGTTCAGGGTTTGGTGGTCTTCGGTTACAAGTTAAGGCTGAGGGTTTCACATGACATTGGACCCCAACCGCATTGCTTGATTGCTTGACTTGACAGGAGCACCTCCACGACCCTTCAGCAGAAAGCAGACAAGAAAACTGGGTTTTCGTTTAGGGATTTAATTTAAGTTACCATAATTGGGATCTAATAGAAAACATTACTAAATATGGTTTCCTTATTATGGTAACTTAAACTAAACCCCTTAACAAAAGCCCAGTTTACTGACATCGGGTTTAGAAGCTTTGACTATGGCATGTTCTGACATGTCTTTCCCCGTATAAGCCCTAGAACCCTAACCAGTGCACCATAAAATGTCGTGAACCCTATAAGCCGCTCCAGACTCTAGACAGTGTATAGATGCAGACCCAAGCAAGATCCGTGGAGAGGACATGGCTCAGCCCATGCATTTCGGCACGGCAGAGACGGACATGGGCCGCAACATCACGGCGGGGCTCTTGGTGTTGCAGTTGTTGGGGTTTAGGGCTTAGGTTTCAGGGTTTACAGGTTAGGGGTTTAGTGTGCAGGGTTTGGGTGTGGGGGTTTGCAGGGTTCAGGGCTTGGGGGTTCAAGGGTTTTGGAGAAGGGCTTTCGCTCTGTACGGTCCAGGGAGTCGGGAGCTCGAGGTTACCATTTTCCGCTTTGAACGCTAAACCCTAAACTCCCTAAACACTAAACCCTAAACCCTAAACCCTAGACCCTAAACCCTAAACCCTAAACCCTGGACCCTAAATCCTAAAAGGTGATGAGGTATCCGTTGCAGCTGGCTCCGGAGGTGTTGAGCGTTTAGGGTTTAGGGTTTAGGGTTTAGGGTGAGCGTTTACATCTGTTTGGACTTGTGTTTTCACAGCTTTCTCTGAGTTGAGTTTCAGTGGCGAAAAGAATGGAGATCTTGCAAGTCCTCACCTCCGCTGAAGCAACATCAGCGCAAAGGTTTAGCCATAAGTTGCATGAAGCTGTATAACCTTCATCTCAAAGCCTTAACCTCACAACCCTAAACCCTAAACCCTAACCCCCTAAACCTTAAACCCTAAACCCTCAACCCTACCCCCCTAAACCCTCAAACCCCTCAACCCTAAACCCTAGGCCCTCAAACTTAACTGATCTGTGCAATTTCGCGGGGAAGTCTCAAGGCTTCATACCCCGAAAGCTCAGCTCCCGAATCCGCAGATCCGGATTAGGGCTCATGTGGGTCCAGGACCTTGAGGAGAAGGTTTTGGTTTGGGTTTAGGGTTTCGGTCTAGGGTCTAGTTATGGGGTTATAGGGTTTAGGGTTCAGGGCATAGGGTTAAAGGGTTTAGGGTTTAGGGTTTAGGGTATAGTTATAGGGTTATAGGGTTATAGGGTTTAGGGTTATAGGGTTTAGGGTTTAGGGTTCAGTTACAGGGCTTGACAAGGCTGGCTCTTCTGCATGTCGAGCATCCCAGACTCAGTTCAACAACGCTACAAAAGGAGCCTTAAATAATTACCAAGACTATTTTGGTGTCTCCTTGTTATAACTCAAGTATTCAAAGCCAAAAAACCCATATTCAAAACCAAAAAACCCATGTTCAAAACCAAGAAAACCCATATTCAAAACCAAAAACAGCCCAGTCTAATTACTTCTTAAGGCATCCCTGGCTCCTGAACCTGGGAGCCTCCAAGATCATGAAACTCCTGAGTTCCTTCCGTAGGGTTCCTCCCGTGCTGTTAGTGGCTCAGGGAACCTTTGAGGGATCCCTTAAAGGATCCCTTAAAGGACGCTTTAAAGAATCCCTTAAAGCCACTCCTTTTTCAAGGAACCCCTTTAAAGGATCCCTTAAGGGGGACTCCGATCCGAACCTTCTTGCTTGGTAGGGGCCCTATGAAAAATCTAGAGATCAGGGTCGATACTAGGATCCTAGAAAAGAAGAGTAGGTTACGGTTGCGGTGCTATATATAGTTCAAGTGCTCCCATATGTCCTCCAAGTATAGCACCATCTGCATGGAAGGGGCCTCTGATTCCACTGGCGCTGCTGTGCCAAAATCAATGTGGGCACAGGGGACTTGTTTTCCAAACAGAATGCCGCAGGCAGTTTTACCCTAAACCCTGAACCCTAAAACCTAAACCCTATACCCTAATACCCTAATACCCTAATGCCCTAAACCCTGAACCCTAAAACCTAAACCCTGTCTCTGCGTGGCAGGACCAGTGCGAATGCCTGAGAGCTACCGGTTTCCTTGAAAAGGTGTGTCCAGGTGCTCGCTGGCTGGAGGGTAGTCGGAACAGTTTACGTACTCATGTGATATAGAAGCTTAAATGATTTGCAACATCCTTGTCTTACAAGCCTTCTATATGTACATATATATATATATATGTATTTATACTCATACTTATACTTCTGTATTTATATCGTCTTACAATAATATACCTTCAAACATTACACGAAACTCGATGTTCTGTACTTGCGGTTTTTGAGTTCTGAATGGCGGGAGCAGTGCTAATGCTTGAGAGCTGTCGGTCGACTGAGGTGCTCTTTCGTGGCAAGACCACGAACCTGTATGATGCTGGCAGCTGAGTACTGTCTTGAAGCCGCTGCATGGCCCCTAAACCCTAAACCCCTAAACCCGAAGTGGGGTAGGGTGTAGGGTTTAGGGTGTAGGGTTTAGGCTTTAGGGTGTAGGGTTTAGGGTCTAGTAGACGACGGTTGAGGGCTTAGGGTTGAGGGTAGCCACAGGCAGGCACATTGCGTTCCAGGGTTTATGTTTGGGTGCTGTATATACTTGGATCTTCCGCTCCAGCTGGAAAACCAGAGGACCCAGAGAGGCCAGGCAGGGGCCATCCTGGTTGTTGGCGGTGTTTATGCGCTCCCACCTTTGTATGCCTACTTTGGTGAGCTTCAGCTCGAGGACTCTGTCCGCTGCGCAGGGTCCTGCTAGCCTTTTAGGATACCGGGGCGCTTGACAGGGCCGGCATTGCCGCGCCAACTGTGGCACTCATGCACGCGGCACTAGCCCGGACTTGGTTTCCAGCCGATAGGGCTGATAACCGACCCTACCTTACCACCAAGGGTACCACACCAGGCTCTCCGATTGCCGACATGTTGTTCCAGTATGTCAGTAAACCCTAAACCCTAAAACCCTAAACCCCTAAACCCCTAAACCCCTAAACCCCTAAACCCTAAACCCCTAACCCCTAAACCCTAAACCCCAAAGCCTATGTTTGAAGGGCCACGGGCTCCGAGGGCATGCTGGAGCTTCCAAGGCTCTACTTGCCCCAGTAACAGGCCTTCAAAGCAAGACTCGGAAGCTCCTACGGTTGATGGGCCGGAGCTCGGGGGCCCCGAAGCTCGGGACTAAGCCGGGTTTGACAGGGCTTTAGGGTTTTAGGATTTAGGGTTTAGGGTTTAGGGTTGATGATATAAACCCTGCATTACCCATAATAAGGAATATACCCATAATAAGGAATATACCCATAATAAGGAACATACCATAATAAGGAATATACCATGATTCCCATAGTTTAGGGTCATTAAGGCAATGCAGGATTTCTATCATCAACAGTAGCTCCCTGCTGGAGCCGAACATACATTGCCTACCTTTTTAAGGACTTATGTAAAGAACTCATAAGAAGGAAGCCTAAAAAGGTAGGTTCTTCCTTAGGGCCAGGGTAGTTCTTAGATTATTCTGGCATCACCTAGCGAAGCCCAGGTCTGGGACAAGGAGCTCACGCAGGCAGGTGGGCTCGGTTTGGTTTAGGGTTTAGGGTTTAGGGTTCAGGGTTTAGGGTTTAGGGGTTTAGGGTTTAGGGTTGTGAGTTTTGGGTTTTGGGTTTAGGGTTTAGGATTTGGGGTTTAGGGTTTAGGCTTTAGGGCCCTGAGCCGAATCTTCGCGGCCCTCAAAGCCCTCGGCCTCTCCTCAAGCGAAGACGCCAAAGCTTTACATCCTAAACCCACAGCCTTGAACCCTAATCCTTCAACCCTATACTACCTAAACCCTAATCCTTAAACCCTAAGCCCTTAAACCTCAATCCTGAACCCCTCTCAGCCCTAAACCCTAAACCTCTCAGCCCTAAGCCCTCAACCCGTACAGTCCACCAACCCTGCGTCCGAATCACTGAAGACCTCTCTAGGGGTTCAGGGTTTCGTGGTTTAGGGGTTTAGGGATGTTTTGGGGTTTTAGAACTTAGGGTTTTAGGGTTTAGGGGTTTAGGGCGCAAGAATCCTGAAACCCCAGAAAGCCCCGAGCCTCTCCAGGCCTGTGGCAAGAAAGGCGCTAGAGTCGGGCGGTTTAGGGTCTAGGGGTTTAGGGTTTAGGGTTTGGGGTCTAGGCGTTGGGGGGCTAGGGTTTGGGATTTAGGGGCCAGGACAAGTAAAGAACCAGCCACCCACTAAAATCTGCTTTCTGAGCTGTTTGAGGTTCCTCTCTTTGGAGGATTCGGGGGGTAAGTGGTGGGTTTGGCTCAGGAGCTGTGGCCAAGGAAGTCAGATCTGGAAGGTTAGAGTGAGGTCTCAGACATCAGAACCTTGAAGCTTCGACCTTGCGCCGTCAAACGTAACCTCAAGGGATATTTTTTTTGGGGGGGTGTGTATGCCACGACTCCTTCTGGTACACCTACCCCCCTAAACCCTAAACCCCTAAACCCCTAAACCCCTAAACACTAAACCCTACACCCTAAACCCTAAACCCTAAACCCCTAAACCCTAAACCGCCTTCA
>CAJNJA010017007.1:0-11131 GCA_905231915.1 Symbiodinium necroappetens | reverse complement strand
GATGTTCTTATGATTCTTTGGATATTCATAGGGGGGGTACACGAATTGTGAAAATTTGGGTGATAATGCGGGGGCTTGACGATACTATAACCTAAATGGAAATGGCCATCGCTAACTAATACGTGGCACCATGCCCTACGCACCTTGAAGACTTTGACATCTCCAACTCTGGAGCGTTGTCCCTGCTCTACATCCCAAAACTCCGAGAACTCAACGCCAAACTGCGGCTCCAGAGGCAATACCCTGACCCTAAGCCTAACCCCGAAACTGAAACTACGGCCCTTTAGCCTGAACCCCAAACCCGGAACGCTCAGACGCAAACTGTCGCCCCAGAACCTAACCCAATCCCAAAAGGAACCAGGTTGAAACCTCAATCGAAGCCTTGAGCCTAAGCCCCTGAACAGTATGAAGCCCCCGAGCCTAAACCCTAAGCCCTTCTAAACACTAAACCCCAAAACCTCCTAAACCCCAAACCCTAAACCCTAAAACCTCCTAAACCCCAAACCCTAAACCCTAAAACCTTCGCAACCCCAAACCCTAAACCCTGAAGCCTTTTCAACGCTAAACCCAAAACCCTGAAACCTTTTCAACCCTAATTAAACCCTAAACCCTGAAGCCTGAAGCCTTTCCAACCCTAAACCCTAAACCCTGAATCTTTTTCAACCCTAAACCCTATATAAACCCGGAAACCTTCTAAACCCTAAACCCTGAAGCCTCCGCAATCCCAAACCCTGAACCCTGAAGCTTGTTCAACCCTAAACGTTAAACCCTGAAGCCTTTTCAACCCTAAACTTTAAACTCTGAAACCTGTTCAACCCTCAGCCCTAAAACTTTAAACCCTGAAACCTTTTCAACCCTCAACCCTAATCTTTAAACCCTGAAACCTGAATCGCAAACTGAAAGCCGGAGCTCCGGATTTCCGTAGGCCGGAGCGGTTGCAGAGCAAGGAACTCTAAAGGAGATGACTGAAGCTTGGCTGGGCTTGGGGTTCAGGGTTTAGGGTTTAGGGGGTTTAGGGTGTATAGGGTTTGGGGGTTGAGTTCATTTGAGGATTGAGTGCGTATTGCGGCATGCATGTGGATCTGCTGTTACTCTTGCTTTGGGATCGGCGGGTGTGGGCAAGGAGTCTAGAGATTTGCCTTGTTCTTGCATCTGGCCTAACGAAAGCCGGAGCCTTAGTTCGAGCCTTCCACTGGGAGATAAGATGGAATCATATACCCCAAAACCCCGTGCTAGCTGCTAAGCTGCTATCTTGTTAGCTTCCAATATCTGTGGACTAAGTATCCTCGAACATGATATCTACAGCTGTAAACATTGTCGGCACCGACGCGATTCCAGAGTTGCCTGGAATGTTGGATCTCACGGCAGCCCAAGTCTAGCCCCTGTCCGCAAGGAACGCAAAGATAGCATCTTCCGAAAGATGCTCGCCGCGAAGCGCAAGTGAGGGGCAGCGTACCGCTGCTCTACTTCGGAGCACGAAGTGTGCATTTTTTCATAAAGGTCATCTTGTGCAATCAATAATAATAATAATATATATATATATATGCGCATAAAGTCTTAGCAAATATAAACATTCATAGAAACATAAGCATACATGCATGCATACATACATACGTATGTACATAAAAAACATAGATGCATACATACGTTGTACGTGTAGGACTTTTGCATGTATGTATGGACGTATGAACGTTTGATAGATAGATACATGGATAGAGAGATAGAGAGATAGAGAGATAGAGACAGATATGATAGATAGACAGATTGATAGAGTTAGTTTGTTAGTTAGATAGTTATCTAGCTAGCTTGTGGTTAGTTAATCAGTCGGCTGGTTACGTAGTTGGTTGGTTGGTTAGTTAGTTAGTTGGTTAGTGAGATAGCTAGAAAGCTAGTAAGCTAGTTAGTTAGTTAGTTAGTTAGTTAGTTAGTTAGTTGTTAGCTAGTCAAGGTCAGACTCCAAATCGTCTGTTCGAAGTTGTCCTGCCGAAACGTCGTTGCACTGGGCCTGCCTAGCCTGCCCTGCAGCACACTCGTCCTCTCCCGACGTAGTTGGTTGGTTGGTTAGTTAGTTAGTTGGTTAGTGAGATAGCTAGAAAGCTCGTAAGCTAGTTAGTTAGTTAGTTAGTTAGTTAGTTAGTTGTTAGCTAGTCAAGGTCAGACTCCAAATCGTTTGTTCGAAGATGTCCTGCCGAAACAGTCGTTGCACTGGGCCTGCCTAGCCTGCCCTGCAGCACACTCGTCCTCTCCCGAGCATCTTAACATCGATGTTTTTCCAGTGTCCGCAGAGCTCTGAACTGGTTCCTCGCGAAGTCTGATTCTACTTCTCGAAGAATGCTGATGCAGCTTCTACAGTCTATCAGCTTTCGTAGTATACAGTCATGATAGGCATGGTTGGAGCTATGACGCCATCTCGGCTTGTTTCATCAAGAGTCCACGACGAAGAGCAGTGCGCGTTAGCACTGCATAACAGAGCAGTGGCGGCCGGTGAGCGCCCGCAAGTCCCATGCAGACTCTGCGCCAAAGACGGATCGATTGATGATCGAGCTACCAAGCTAAGCTAGGCCTGGAATGAAGGCAATCATAATCCCTACCCTACCCCGGGAGACAACAACCAGTTTCGGGGATGTCTGGGTAAACATGGATTGGCTTAAAGGTTCGTGGCTCGTAAGACTGTGTGCACAGGGAGTTTTAGTGCATTTCTCAGGAAAACAGCTACATCACACTGATGATGCAGGGGTGTATGATCTGATCGGAATGATCGTGTTCATTGTTTGAAGCTTGCCCGAAGTCTACCTGAACCGACCTGCCAAATGAATCTTCTGACATCTCCCTTGATAAGTGAGCGTCTAGAACCGGCCAAAAATGTCCCTAGCCGCCTTAGCCCTCAAACCTTTGTGAATGCTCAGTTGTGGCTTGAACTGAACTGAGTCGGCAACACGTGTCTTGGAGGTGCAACAGCGAGACGGCATGGTACATGCGCATTGATTACTCGACGAACTGCTTTGCACCGAGGGAAAAGTGACAGCTCTCGGTGCGTAAGGTTTCAGGGGCTTATACCTGGCACGCTTGCGACTCGAAATTTCTGCAGTTGCTGTTTTTCTGGCGAGGCTTGAAGATCTATTGAGCGGAGGCACCCGTTGTGGAGGATTTCCGTACGAAAGTCTCAGTGGATTTAGCCATCCCGAACCCTGAGCAGCAACAGGTACCAGGCAAATCATAAGTTAAGGGTTTTTAGGGTTTAATGGTAGGGCTCATAGGTTACATGATAGGGTTTAGGATGCAGTACCTCCAGTGAAGCAACCTTTACTCCTGTGCTACAGCCGTGCGGTTCCGAGCAAGCAGCTTCGTCTGAAGGATTCAGAGATGGGACGGTGCTTGCAGGTGCCTGGGTGTGATGAATCTGCGGAACCCTGTGAAGAAAAATCACGACAAGGCTGTCGAAATCAACCATAGCCCCAAAGGCTCTAACCGCCTAAACCCTCAGCCCTTAGCCATGCTAAACCCTAAACCCTAAACGGCCCTCAAGCCCCAAAGATCTCCTGAGGAGTTCCCTTCCTCCTGTGCAGTCGGCCTCCTGGCTTGGCACTCAGTGAGTACCTATAGTCTCCATTGTAGTTCCTTTTGGGGGTTACCTTTGAGGATCCTTAATATAAAATGGGTTAAACCAAAAAAGGGAACTNNTACAATGGAGACTATAGGTAGCATCTTAGGGCCGGAAGTCTCACGGTTTAGGGCTCTTAAACCAAGGTACCGGGGTATTTCGCTTGGATTCAATGAAACATCGTGCTTCTTGGAGATTTGGTGCAGGAGGAGCTGTCTACTACCATCGGAAGCTTCGGAAGAGCTGGCTGCTAGGGGTTAGGGATTCGGGCAGAGCAGCCCCTTGCAGTGGCACGTGGCTGACGCAGTCCACGAGATTGCTCAGGATGGCAGGAATTGCAGGTTTAACTTTTGGGTTGGAGATGTGGACATGAAGCCCTGAGCCCTATACACCCTAGGCTTTATAGGCTCCAAGAACCCTAAGTACCGCAAGGCTTCTGCTTAAGAGGAAGATCTCACAGACGCCCCTAAGGCTCCCGGACCACAGCATAGAACCTGCTCTCTCGCCCCCCCCCCCCCCCCCCCGCCCCGGAACCCAGGGACGATTCACTGAGCCTTCATCCTAAAGCCAAGGTCCTTAGATGCCAGAGCTCGTAATCTAGACAGCAGGCTTTCCTTGAGGTGTCCTGAAAGGGCTTTTGGGTTTCAAGTTCCTTCTATCCGTGTCGACCCCACTCACCTATCTCGCTTCTAGCTCTTTGCTGCTGACAGGAATCGTGCTGGCAGCAGCACCTGCTCACCGTTCCGAACTCAGCTTCAATGAAACCACAAAGATCCTACGCGTTCCGCATGGCCAACACATTTTACACAAAATTGTGTCCTCAACTTTGAAGTTCAAATGCCAGACCGTGAGCTACTGTAACTGCAGTGGGACTTGAACTGACCTCCCACAGTTTGCCTCCAACTCCAAGCCATGCAGAGCCACCTTAGTAGCCCTGTAGCTCGAAGATGAAGGTGTTACGTGATAAGCTATGTGCAACTAGGCCCTATCACTCATTTGCACTTGCAGAGGCTGAATAGAAAAGTAACGTGAATAATAAGCACCGTTTTCTGGTAGCGCTAGCAGTACATGGCATGCTGATATTGTTGAACTTGCCGTAGTGACAGTCAACGCGCTTTGTCGACAGCCACCAGGCGACACGCCCAGACCATGAGAGGTTCGTGGCTGAACTAGGGCTTGCAGCACTGCAAGGCTTCGCGATTTGCGGTTTAGGGTTGTAGAAAGGGATATTCAGCTTTGGGAGACAAGGTTGTGTAGGTAGAGCTTCGGCTCCTTTGCCAGCTTGGGACTTTAGCTGTCCAAGCCAGGCATCAGGATTTTGCAATCCCAAGTCGGAGAGTCAGCTTGCCTCGTAGCCTTATGTGGTGGGCCGTGCAGCTTCTGAACTTCGGCCCAAAGGCGCCTCAATTCCGAAATCTTCATAACTTTAGGGAGTCATAACCCAAAAGCCACTTTAAAGTCCACGATCGTTGTGCGCATCTGTCGCTTTTACCTATACTTTACCTCTTTTCAAGCTGCCTCTCTTGATGCGCTGAGATCCAGCGACAGAAGGGGGAGCATGAATTCAGCGCACCGCCATGGCAGGGCTGGGCACCGGTAAGTCGCAAGCGAGGAGGAGGAGACCGGGGTCCTAGAGCCACGGTTAGGTTTAGGGTTTAGGGTTTAGGGGTTAGGGTTTAGGGTTTAGGGTTTAGGGTTTAGGGTTTAGGGAGGAGGAGACCGGGAATTCTGATCCTTGATTTGCTGAGTAGCATCTGTATCATCGGTGGGCTAGAGTCTTCATCCCAGAACGGGCCGGTGCGCAAGCCTCATGAGCCGAATTGCCGAGCAAAGAAAAGGTTCCCCACTGCCAGGTCCCTTTCGATATAGGTCCATAGGTGCCAGTTCTCAACAGGACAGTTTAACCAGGCATTGGTCACTTCTGTCGTATGTGCCTGAAGCGTTTGCTCAAACAATGCCCGGCTTCGGTTTTTGCCGCCGCCACTGATGGAGCTGCTCGGGCCCTGGTCTCCACCATGCGGATCTGCCTCCTAAGCTATAGAAGTCTAGCAGCTCTGAGACCAGAACTGATGGATGCTTGGATGCTACTTTAGTTTCGAGTCTTCGGTTTATGTGGCTTGTGGGCTTCTATGTAGGCTTCGTCTAGGGGTTTCGGCTTCAGCTGATGGTTAAAGCATTGGAGGATTCAGGGTTTCTGCTGTGCCCATTTTTGAAATCTGGGTTTGACAAGCCTAATTACCCTGCATACTGGACTTCCTGGTGCTCAAGCAGCGGCCGGACAAAACCACCCACCATACTGCTTGAGGGCTCAAAGTCGAGGTTTCGGTTTCAGGTAGTTTAGAGTGAATTTTCACGCAGTCCGGTGCGCAAACCCTGCCGAACGTAGGAGCACTACTGCACTCGCCTGCAAGCTGCCATGCGCATCCTACATGCACTCATCGAAAGCCTACGAAGCTGTCCTCCTCATAAGGACTTCTGCTTCACACCCTATTAGATTGACCTGAGGTTGACGACTTTTCACAGCTTCCGCCACGGCTAGTGAGCAGCAAAATGATGGTACTGAGCTTAGACATGCTACATGGAGGGGAGCCAATCTCTGTTCACCCGAAGCTTTTGCACTTGTCTTCCGAGCCGCAAGCGCGAGCCACACATCACTCCTGCGAACCTACAGCTTGCGATCCATGGCTTTCTTCCTTCGCTCCGGGCGACGTCCTGAGCCATGAGAATGTGCGGGCTGAGAAAAGGGCTCTCTCCGTGAAGTTTCGAATAGCTTGACGAGGATTCAGCAGCTCGCCTGTGGCATAAAATCCCGCATGATGCCAATGCTTAGTGGCGGTCGGAGGGTTCAGCAATCTGATTACCGGAGAAGCGTGTGTGTTTGCATTGCAGCCTGCAGAGCACGTAGCCTCACGACAAAGGGTTGCAAAGGGCTCATCTTCTGTGCCGCCAGCGCTTGCTCAAACAGTGTGCAGAACGTTTTGACTCTCCGTCGTTGCAGCCATGCCGATGAAACTGCTCGGGCCTCGGATTTTTTTACAGCTGCAAGATGTAGTTCATTTCTACAGAATAGTGTTCCGAAGTATAGGGCCAATAGTTTAGTTCCTGTTGTACGATCGTGCCACGATTTGAAGAGGAACAAACCATATGACTCTTAGTTGTCGTTGCCTTCCCTGGAGGGCTAGGGTTGCCAAGATTTGGGACTTTCCGAAAATTAGGGTACCTTTTTTTGGGGGGTCCTTATAAACAGGATCCTACTATTTAGGGTACTATATTAGGATCCCCTATTTTCGGAAACCCCAATTTGAGCTGATTTTGAAACAGATGACGTTGGGGGTCAGATCTTGTGCTGACAGCTTCCCACTGACATCGTTTTCTGTCAAGCCGCTACTCTACCGAAGCCGTGTTCTCTTCAGCTCTGTCATAGAAGGCTGCATGGAAACAGAAGGTGCCTGTGCCTTCTGATATTCCAAGGCCACACCCATGCAACCTCTATCGCTATCGTAGACTCCAGGCTAGAGCTAGCCACGAGTCGAGGTCCACTCTCAATAGCTGCCCCCACATACTGCCTGGGACTCTTTGACTTGTGGTGGGTCTTTAGAACATTTTGGGACCAAGCAGTTCTGCGCAGGCTTTCCCAAGCTTGGAGCCCATGATAAGATATACAATCATAAGGAAGGATACAGCATTTCAGCTCGCAGAGCTTGGAAGCCTTACAACGAATGGTTGAAACACTAGATCTGACTAAACACAGGTTGCATGTCATGTGCTTGTGACGTGGGCATTAGTAACCGCCTTTCAGTAGCCTTTATCGTAATAACCCCTCTAGCCCTCTAGAGCCCTTCTGGAAGACGAATCCTTCGCCGAACTCCCGGCCAGTCCTTGCATCTCTCGCAAAGGTTCGCCAACCCGGCGAACTACAAAACGAAGAAGGCGTTGATCTGCGCGAAGTACGTCGGCCTTGAGGCCGACCCTGGGGGTCCGAAGCGTGGAGTCGGGTTTAGGGTTTCGGGCTTTCTGGGATTTTGGTGTCATAAGTAAGCTGCTGACCTCGGGCTGTTAGTTAAGCCTTTAAAACAGGCTTGGGAGTTGTTCTGATTGGAGCCTTTGAACATTTGTACCAAGACCACGGAGATTCCAGACGACCACGCCTGTTGTGCGCTGCTGAGTGTGCCTGCTTTGTGGTATTTTGTGTGGACCGGTTTCGTGAGGCCTGTTGCTTTCATTCATAGGCCGCACCTTCACCGACTCGATGGAACCATCACCTGCTAGAATACCCGTTCGAGACGGGGGCCTGAACCATTTTCACGTCTCTCTACTTGTTTTACAAAGTGCAGGTGCTATGCAAGGCACACGGTGTTTCCAGTTCTGACAGACACTTCTGGGAAAGTTCTGCCAGAGGAATGGCTTCGGCTGCCATGAGTAGACCGTGTGCTGGGAGTGCACAGGAGCCCTGTCGTGGAACCTAGGGCCTAGGGTTTTCTGCTTGCTCCAATTTTCTGCATTCTTGCTGCCTTTGCCCCGCGACATGCTCGCAACCAGTGCCAGGTCGAGTCGCCGAAGTCGACAGGAGACGACAAGGCAACTTTTAAAGTTTTAAAGCGCACTTTGGGTTTGAGCTCCGGGTTTTAGGGTTCAGGCGTTTAGGGGGGTTTGGGGGGATTTTGGGGTTTAGGGTGACTCTTGAGAGCCTTAGTTACCCAAATACCCAACCTTTAAATGTTTGGGGGGTTCTTACAACTCAGTAGTAATCATTATCTGAAAGTTTAAGTGTTTATTGGGGAAGTGTAACGAGCTCGGGGTCTCTTCACATCCTTTTTGATCTTATGAGACATCATGTCCGACTACCATCAGGAGGTGCTAGAGGGGATGGAGTTTGCAAAGCACATTGCGACAACTGCTGGCATAAACGCCGAGGTCAACAAATGCTCATTGGATCCTGCGGGACATGACTCACAAATCTGACTTAGAGTGCAATACGTGGCTATGTGAGACATACAGTACGCAATGCCCCAAAACCAAACTGAAAAGTTTTGCGAGCCTTTCCATGGGGCGTGCAGGACAACGTGCACCAAGACAGTAGTTACATATCCTGAAGTTCCGGGATTCCAGGATGGTTTGGAGGATGGCACCAGCAAAGAAATTGGTAGTAACTTCCTTGGCTACTGCATGCGGGAGGCCAAACGTATGGGCGACAGCAGGAAGTGCTGCTCTCGAAAGCACTGACCAATCCGGTGTTCAGGGGCTAAGGAAATGCCAAGACTGCAATTCCGTTCACATTCATGTTGAATCCTACAGAGCTCAACCTAGCAACCTCAAACTCCACCTCCGATCCCTAAACCCTTAACCCTAGCGCAAAAAGACTGAAGATCAGGGGCGAATCCCCGTCCTTGAGACCGAGAAAGGGTGCATCTTCTCGTCCATGGCGATCGCCAGGCTTCGGTGAATTCGGGGCCAAGGTTGGTTTACTTCGGGGTGAAAGTTTACTTGGGGCTCCTGGTTTTAAGGTTTGTTGTTTGGGATTTGGGGGTCAAGGTTTATCGGGTCTGGCACGCTGCTATCGACAGTTGACCGCCGGGCTCCGCAGGTAGACTGGTTAGGCATGACTAAGTTGTCGAGGGCTTCGACAATGTTGTTGTTCATGACTATTTGCCATAGTATCACGTGCGAAGTAGCCCTGTTCTCCATCCCTTCGTGTTCCTCAAAGCCTCGCAAGACCCTATTCTCAGCTTCTACCAGTGCCAGCGCCTCTTTGAATTTGCTGATCCGCGGTAGTGCTGCTGGTCATCAGCAATTAGCACTACGTAATGGTAATTAGCAGTTGCAGCGGTAGACTCCCAATGAACCGCTCGCGGAACAGCCCTTCAGCATGTGCTGCTGATGATTGTGGCCGTTTTTTGGAGGTTGATCGTTGTTAGTGTTGTCTGTTCTTGTTTGATTTTGCTGGATGTTAATGGCGTGGGTTTGATTCTGAGGTTCTTTAACTGTAGCTGTTCTAGCAGAAGTCGTCGTGCTACCACACCAGTGGTTGATGCTGTAGCAGCTGATCCTGTGACTCGCAGTTGCTACTATGGTAGCACTTGTCGCTGTGATTGTGGCTGTGCTGTTGGTGGGAGTGGGCCAGTAGCGCTGGCTGTCTCACAGTCCCACTCTTCGGCCACTAGGCACGAAGCAACCAGGCCTCATGACCTCTCAACTGCCGAGTTTCAACACCACACTCGTTTGAATGAGCTCCTGAGTGCCCCAAGTGCCTCCAGGCCCGTTATCATGGCTGGCGTTCTTCTTAGTTTGCAGGATCTCATTCCATGGATATGCTTTAGCAGATAACGCGAGTGACTGTACGAAGTTGGCCATGAACTAATTGACGAATCCAAAGAGAATGTCAGGTACATCTCTCGCATAAGCCGCCCCCTCGGACACTCGGCTCAGCTGGCCTTCTCCTGTCCGAGATTCCTTTTGGGGGCGCTTATGGGAGCTTGATAGGTTCAGGGGCCTGGGATTTAGGTTTAGGATTTTGGGGACTTTGGGGTGTTCGGGTCCTTTTGCTCTTAATTGTGGGGCTTGTGTCAGGGATAAGGGGCTTAGGGGTTAGAATCTGGGCGTTTGATGGTTCTGGAATCTAAGGGAGCAGGGCTGGAGCGTTAGGGTCAGGGCTTCACGGTGAGGTCCAGTACCAAGAATTTTGGAGATAATTACCCTCTTTTTCGGGATCCTGGCATGCAGGGTCTGCAATGCAGGTCATCCTTGGTTTGTAAACTTTAGGCATATGTTAAATCGATCCATCCTCTTGTTTTAGAACCGGCTCACACATCCGTACACAAAGCTTCAGTCCCGAAACCAGGGAACTTCGGAAATCCGTAAACTCGTAGGACTTTACGGACAGAACCTCCTGGAGAGCGGCATGATCGACTCATGGTGCGAGTTCTGCTCCTGTCTCAGAGGGTTTGGCATGGGGCATGGGGTCATAAGGTATGTGCGGCTTGTAGAGGCTTTCGTGCACAAGCAGTGTATATTGTGTATGTATGTATGTATGTATGTATGTAGGTGTAGGATGTAGGTATGTAGGTATGTAGGTATGTATGTAGGTATGCATGCATGCATGCATGTATATATATATACATATATATATACACATACGTGTGTGTGAATGTATACACCACATATACATATATATATATATGGATATATATATATATGGATATATTTATGCATTTATTTGTATATTTGTTTATACATATATACGCGTGCGCCATATTTCGTATGATGTGATATGATGTGATCTGATCTGACCTGACCTGACCTGTTATGTAATATGTAGCTATGTAAGCTAATGTGTATGTATCTGCCTAAGCTTGTGTATGTGCATCCGTCCAATCCATCCATCCATCCATCTACCATCCATCTATCCATCCATCCATCTATCCATCCATGCACCCATGCATCCATGCATCCATGCATGCATGCATGCATGCATGCATGCATGCATGCATGCATGCATGCGTGCATCTATATATATATATATGTAGACACACA
>CAJNJA010017006.1:0-11131 GCA_905231915.1 Symbiodinium necroappetens | reverse complement strand
ACAACCCTCACCTCTGGAAGCTAGTTGGAACTTTTGAATACTCTTGCTTCCCTCCGGACTTGGGACCGGAGCAGCTCAGGCTCTGACAATGTTTGCCATGGCGCGCGAGGAGAAGACGGACTGTACTAGCCTGACCTCGCCTGAGCCGAGAGGCTTACAATGGGAGCAGCAGCAGCAACAACAACAACAACAGCAGCAGCAATGACAACCGCAAACCACAAGAACCACAACAACCACAACCACAACAACATCAACAACACCAGCGCAAGAGCACCAGCACCACCGCCACCGTCGCCGCCCGCGTCGCCGACCCCCACCTCCACAACCATCCCCGCCACCACCACAATAACAACAGCAGCAGCAGCTGCGGCTGCCGCCAGAAAAAGCGCATCAAGCGCGAAGCACACAGAATTGCCTACGATCACGGGGCAGTTATGCTCAAGTGTAGTTTTGGCAGAAGTGTTGTTGACAAGACATCTTGAGGCGCACCTTGTAACGTCTCCTGCCGAAAACGACACTCCTCTACTGATCAGCCGGCAAGTGTCAGATGCGCCGAGACCTTGGTGCACAGAGTCTTATCGCAGCATGTTCCTGCATGAGTGTGCTGATGCGCCGTGTACCTAGTACATTGGAACAACAACACTCCAGCAGTTCTGGGGTGGGCTTCTAGCGATCTGAGGTCCGACGTCCACCAGACGGCAAGCTCCCAAGAGAAGCCTTGAGTCAGTCGATTTCGCTCACAAACATCCAGTTGTCAGGCACCGGAAGTTCCGGCTGCCGAATCCAACCAGCCATGCACAGTCCAGCAAGGCACACCAGAGCCAGAGCAGCCAAAGCAGCCAGAGGCCAGCGGCCTGGGTCCCACGCTGGAGGCGACTGAGCCTCCTTCGGGTAGAGGTATGGACGAGCAAACTGCAGAGCAAGATGGAAAGCCGACTCAACTGGAATCAAACGCGCACGAGCAGGAACCGCCAGCAGCACTGCCAGGTGTAGAGGGTGCAGCTGGTTCACAGGGAGAAGACGAGCTTCGGCACATCGAGCAGTCAGCAGAGGAGCCGCAGCCACCACAGCTGCAGCAGGAGAATTGGCCCTCAAGAGACCAGGAGCAAAAAAGGCGCGAAGACATGATCCATGCCTGTGTCGGTCCTTAATTGCACATATGACATATGTCGAATATCCACAGGAGCGCCCAAGCCACAGCAAGCAGAAAGACTCTGCCGGACAAGCCAGAGGCCAGCGGGTGCCCACCCTGTCACAAGATTGCCGCAAGTGCAGATGTCACGGGTTCCGTGCATTTCGAGCCTGATCGCCACACCGCCTCCAGATATCCATGAAATTGAGAAGTTGAACTTGGGTGATATGACCGCAAGAGACCCGATTTGTGATTCAGCAGCACGAGTTTTGCACAAGACTGAGATGCAGAACTGAACATTTGCACCCTTCCTAGGTGGAGCAGGTGGAGTGAGACGAGAGCCGACTTTTCAGAAAATTACATCTAGAGACAACCACCTGACAAACGAACCGTGCAGAATCGGGCTTCACGGCAAGGACTGTGCCAGCACGAGCCGGCAAAGCGGTTCCCAAACGTTCAATGCCATTCCTTTCAGTTGACTCGCAAAATGCAAACCGCTCTCAGAGTGATGAAGCGTGTCCGCGGCCACCTCCGACACACCTTCGCTTGCCAAACTTACTGCTGCTCCAAGTCAGGAGGTCTCTTCCAGAAAATCCTCTGCCCAAGGACCCAAGGAATTAGTAATTAGTGAAAGTGGTCCGGGCTCGTGGCTGCAGCTAAGAGAAGACGCAACAGACGGTGTCAACGGGAAAGCCGGAGACTCCTTCAAGAGCCTTCCCGGCCCTTCCTGATTGTGAAGTAAAGTGCGTCTGCTTCGTGGTATTGCATGAAGTTGCAGGACAGCCTCTTCGGCTCGTCAAAAACAGCACGCGGCTCCACCACGTCCCTTTTCGATGATGACGATGACGAGGCTAGAGTCTTTCGCAAGAACTGTTTCTGTCTAAAACAGTTCAGAAGTCAGTATCTGGTTCAGACTTCTTTCATGTTCTTCCGACCTCGAGAGTGTAGTCCAACACTGCCTTGCATCATTTCCTCGCAGTGTATCGAATCCAATGTCAGGTCTTCCTGGCCAAGCCAAAGAAGGCGTCGTCGCCGAGCAAGACAAGGCTCAGCTGCCTGCTGCTGCGATTTCGAGTGCCGCCCCTGCATTGCCATAACACCAGCCGCTGCCGGCCCGTGCAGATCAGATGCGTCCACAACCAACACTGGACCCACACACTCCTTTCAGGATCTAGCTGTCTCGCTTGGCATACAGTCAACCATTCGGCTGCGTTGAAACAAGAGAGCCTGCCTGCATATTAACAATCCAGAAAAGAGCCGGCTGACTATGCTCCTGACCGTGAGCTCCTCGCAACATGCTGCAGCAAGGGAGCATGAGTGGCTGGGCCCTCGCCGTGCCGCTCGGCATACAAGTATGCGAGCCAAAAAACAAGTTCTGGCTTTCCGGGTGTTTGTTCAACTTCCAGGCTGCTCGTTCTCACACTCCTCCTGCTGTGCAGCGCCTGCTGTGGAAGACGAGTCGCCAAATGCTTTGTCGATCCCCGACGAGGCGTTCAAGTGTCTTTGTGTCCTGTTCAAGTTTGCACAAATTAAATGTATTTTGCGTGTACCTGGATAAACATGACGATGGGGTTTCATAGCATCAGCAGCGCGGATAGAATTGCCTCACAAAGCAGCTCTTAAAAGGCTTGCACAAGTATATCCTGCTCTCGTTCATCTGCCTTTTCATTCCTGGTCCATACTTCCACGTTGCCTGTCAAGCAATGGCATAGTGAGGATTGTCGAAGCATATGGTTTGCCATGTTCGCCACCACTTTAGCCAGTGATGACCGCTGAGGATGGCCTTGTGCAGAGCTTCAAGGGTCCAATCTCTGCAGCTGGGATGGATTGCCAATACGTTGTTCTGCCAACCGCATGGCTGACCGCATGGCACACGTACACAACTTTGCATAGCATCACTGAGGATACAATGGATCTGAGCAACTCCCAGTTTGCTTCGCTCTTCGTCGTTAGCTCGCTGACAGGCATCGAATGCCAAGCTGTTGAGAACTTAACTCCTGGAAGTGCCTGAGAGATGCTCGAATTTGCATAGAGCGTGGTTAATCTTACCCCTTTGGCTGCAGGGGTGCTTTGTTCTCCGGGCAGTGGCTTGGCCGCACTACCGTGACCAAACACACGTTAATCTGATCTGATATATCAGACTGAGACGGCGCCACATCCTCAGGCTTGTTGATTTCTCGCGTGGGGCGCACGAGCAGTGCCATAGCGGCGAGCTTTTTGGCTGCGATAGGCGCGATTGGCGGGGACATGGAGCAGGGACCAGGGATTTGAAAACTTGGCAGTATACGACCAGACAGCCTCTAAGCACGGTGCATGAACGAAGACGACGCTTAGCAGACACCGTTTGCCAGGGGTGTTGATGTAGCACAGTTTGAAAGAAGCTAGCTTTTCATCGGTGTGCCGCAGAGCATTTCGTTCTCCACTTCTCTTCAGGCCTCAATCCGATAGAACATGATAGGACTCTCTAAGTCCCATTTGGCTGCTATTCCTCCTCTTGGCCCGCCTTCCTGACCGCAAGATATCGCAAGCTGGAGGAAGGGTGGTGGTGATGAATTTGCCATACGAGTGCGAGAGATATACTGCTCAATCTGAGCTATGTTCAGCTCTTACTTCCTGCCTAGTCTCGCCCCCTTGATTCGCACAGCCACTAGAACAAAGCCTGCACAGCATTACTATTGGCGGCACCACCTTCGGTTGGTAGAAAAGATGCTTGCCGGCAATGTGCATGCTACAATGCCTCGACCAAAGCGAATTGGAGGATGACTGACTGTAGTACTTTGTACAATGCAGTGGCAAGAATGCGAGACACATCTCGGGCTGAAGATGCCCGGACCTAGCCCAAACATGCCTAAAAGAACCCGGTTAATCTGTCCGAGAAAGACTTTCGGTCATGAGTGACCTCGTCCAGCAGTGTCCTCGCACGGCACGTACAGTAGGTCCCCTGAGACTGCTAGTCCTGACTCCGTAGTGACCTGCGACAGGCTCCAGTGTCACCACCATGGGATACCTGTGGAAAAGTTTGGTGCTGATGCTCTTGGGAAGGCTCCTGTTCTGGTTAGGCCTGAATGCACCTTGGCACATGAAGCTTCTCACTACCACATCATTCGATTACTTGCTCCACGTCCAAAGCACCATGTCTAAAGCCTGATTGTGCGGCCTTGAGACAGCAGGTTCTGCTCATGGTGCAAACCATTTTGACATACGATCTCTTCAAAGGACCGGCAGCAAAGCAGTCTTTTCTTCAAGAGCGACTCTTCAAGTCACGATTACAGACAATCTTGGCGGTTTGCCAACTTGAGCAAGTCAAGCAAGTACCCAGACGGTCAAGAAGTGTACCATCGTAGGGAGATCAAGCGGGCAGCTTTGAGATGCTTTCAGCTCATGTCAGCACGGGATCCATGTAAAAGATGCTGTGATCTGGACAGGAAGAAGCTTGAATTGTGCCATGACCACCATCGTGCTCTCAATCCGTTTGGGAGGCGAAGTGCCAATAATTTCTAATCCTCAGGCTTCATGCTATGGGTGAGTACGCTGTGAGATTGAATTGCATGGTAGAGCACCTGTGAGAAGCTGGCTGTTGGGCAGAATGGAGATTCCTGGCAGAACTTGAAGTGGTGTTGTCCTGACGCACAGCACCCAGGCAGCATGTCCTATCCGATGTCTGGGCCACTTCTCCACAGCCTTGGTGTGTTAGATTCGTTGTGGTTCTCAGCAGCTTGGTCGCGACTTCAGTCGTGGAACGTGAGCATGTAGATAGCCAAGCTTAGCTGAACATGACTCTGCCTCGAGGCTCGACAGCAATTAAAAACATGTCTGAGCTGTCTGAGGTGATGCTGGTTGTGGCGGCATTCCTTTCGACTCTGTTGTTTGGTTATTTGTTTCAGTGGACGGCCACTGCTCGGGCTGTTCGTCCGATGCTGGAGCGGCGACAGCCACCATCTCGCATAGAGCTGGCTTTGATTCGAAAGGTCCCCAAGCTCGCCGCTGCCCAAGCCAAGCGGAGGGGTTTCAACTCAAAGCAGCACGTGCTTCCGTGAAACTTGCTTTAACACCGGAGCAAAGCAATCCTCTGGCACTCCATGACTGCAGCGGCTGAGGTCTTTGTATTCTTGTCTGGTATTGCAGCTATTTGGGGTGTCGTCTTTCCGTTTGAAGTGATTGGCGACGACATGCTCCAAAAGGAATTCGGATACTCGGCCGACAACGCCGGCTTCATCATTGCCTTGGCTCCTATGATTTCAATCTGCAGCCCTGCTTTCGCACCCTTGCTCGGATCCAGTTTGTCACACAAGCTGGTGGCTTTTGGCTCTTCGGTTGCAACTGAGAGCATCTTCTGCTTGCAGAAACTTTCTACCGCCGTGTACGTAATCCAGCAATCGGCCATCGGATTGCAGCTCTTTCGGTTCTCAGCGGCAAAACGGCGTCATCATCGCGCATGCTCCGTTACGACACAGATTGAAGGTACTTTCAGCACCAGGCGGTTATAACCCAATTTCAAAAGCTTGGTTGCTCTTGGGACATGAGCAGAGTCAGGTAAAGGCAAAGGCCGGCTCCTGCGAGCGCCTCTGGGAGCTGACTCTAAGGAACCGGCATGCTGCTCCTTGTGATTGCATTCTTGGTGATCGCTGTGCTGAGATGGATCGTTCTCGGCATTCTGCTTGTGGGACTTGGATACGCAGTGTCTCGGAATGCATAACTTGTCAAGGATAGCTGTAGGCGTTACCACGACGGAGGCCTCGAAATCTTCGCAGCTTAGGTATCTGTATGTGCTTCATACAGTACTCTCCCTCTGATCATTGCTGCCGTCGCCCCTGCTGATCTTCAGAAGAAGATGGAAAGCTTGGCAGTGGGCATGAATCAAGCGGGTTCTGGGACGAGCATGATTGTCTCGAACCTCACGATAGGCATTATCAAGGACTCCTGTCCAATTTGTCTGGTCTGCTAGGATTGTCGTTATCGTTCTGTCAGGACCTAGCTTCTTACAGATGGGCCTGTGTCTATCTCGCAGTGGTGGCCTGTTGTGGACTTGCAAGTGCCCCTGGGCACTGTTTGCAGCGATCTCTGCTTTGCGCACCGCACCGCTAGAGAGGTTGGCAGCTGGTGTGACGGAAGTTGCCGCATTGCCAAACAGGAGAGACACTAGGACTCTGTTCAGGTTTGCTTCGTGTTCAAAACCTGTCCACGAGAACTTTGCGATCCCTCCGTCGAGACTCCAATGGAGGCCAGAGCAGAAGTTTTGCGATTCATTCGCCATCGGGCACGTAGGCACTGTCTGCTGTTGTTCTAATGTTTTCCTTTGCGCAACTCAAGTCTACACGAAGCTAACTTGTCATTGGAAGGAACAGCTGTCAGGTGGAATCAACATGCAATCTCATGTGAGTTGTTCGGGAAAGGCTGGTTCCGCAAATAGCCAAATGTCCGTTGTTCCAGCTGGTCCAGGATGTATCGACCGTGGCTGGGATGGATGCTCCGGCAAGCCTGCAGACGAGCCAATCGGGGAGTGCTCTCGAAATTCAGGATGAGTACTACCGGCCGGAAACTAAGACCTTCCTCATGCCCGGCCTTCCGTCTTTTTCGCCGCTCGAAGCAAAGGACAGATGCGTGATGGACATGGGACTTGTTTGGATGTGTGCGTCTCAACATGCTCCTGTGTTGATCTGTACATAAGTATGTGGTGCCATGATTGAAACTTGCAAGACTCGCAAAGAAACCGGGTGTAGCATGTGCTGCATGACACATACAGATGTGTTGTAGATCGAAATGGCATGTACATAAACGGGTGCATGGACACCGCCAGAATAGGTTGACTACTTAGTAAGCTTCTTGCGCCAAAAAGCTGCACACCGGACGCCCTTCGCTCCTCTCAGGCATGTAGCGCTGCAACGCGCTGCAGCTGTTGCAGTCCAAATTCTTTACCGGCGGTGCCATGGAAATATTCGTGAACATGGACCACTTCATACCTCAGCCGTTGGGTTCAAGGCTTGAGTCGCTGAGTCTCACTGTCATGTGCTGCACACTACAACCACAGCCTACAAGATCTTACCTGAAAGGATGAAAGGTATACAAAAGCTAGAGGAAGCAGCCAACGTTTTACAGTGATCCTGTATGTCCGCCCAATGGCCGCTGTGGCAGTAGAGCGATGCCCAGATGGCCAGCATCGCCTGGTGGCACTGCGCCATTTGGAGGCAGACGAGGCTCGGTCGAAGCACGAAGATGTGTCGGTTACTGTGTTACGACATGGTATTCATGCATGTCAATCGGGCAACTCCTGACCGGCATGACATACCAACACCAGAAGCATTTCATTGCAATCTGTCTGCTTCTGTGCAGCTTTCACAATCTGGTTTCGAGCTGCCATCGAACGTGACGGTGTGACGTCTTCGTTGGACAGGAAGGTACATATTTTTGTTTGGCTTTTGCTCTTCCTGCCTTGTAATGTGACATAGGTACAAACGGGGAAACCATCACACCTCGCCAAGTGTTGATCGTTGTGTTTGGCATGGGCAAGAATTGCTTCGACCATAAGTGCGAGGCGTTGCATCTGTAGTTATGCTTGCTGGAAATTGTTTGCAATGTCTAACACGGTGAATTCGTTCGTCAACGGGTATTGATGAATGCTCTCTAGCCAAAGCATGCAATTGGCTCGTGTGGTAATGTGTCAGCCGCCCTTCTTGCTGCACTTGCCCTGACAAGACGTGTGCAAGACGAGTCTGACAGTCGGAGCAGATGAAGCAATGGCTTTGTGTGGTAATGTGTCAGACGCCCTTCTGGCTGCACTTGCCCTGACAAGAAGTGTGCAAGACGAGTCTGAGAGCCGTAGCAGACGAGCTGCACCGTGCCTTATTCCCAACTGAAAGCTTCCATAGGAAAGTTTATGCCAAACCAAAGCGAGCATCCAAAGGTTGTGGTGATTCATACACGACTGACAAATTTGGGAAAAGGCTTTCGCACATCGCCGGATCCGGCTATGTGTCGCTTGGGAACTCAGGCTGACTCGTTGCATATTTTGAAGTGAGAGCAAATCTTTTTCTGCTGCTTACAGTCACAGCTCGCATCAGGCGATTCTGGAGGAGACGCCACTTCTCGAAATGTGCGGGACTTGGCAGACTGGGGAACCTGGGAGGCTGCAGCTATGCGGTCTAAAGCGGGTTGATCCAGTTTGCAAGGCCGGATGAAGAGATTCTTGAGCTAAAATGCTCCCGCTATGTGGCGGCATGGCGCTTTGCCTGCAAAAGCGTTGGTCAGGAGCCGCGGCAGATCGGAGTGAAGTCCAGAGAGCATTGCCAGGCAAAGCAGGCAAAGGTGACTTAGCAGCCGCAGCCACTCTATCCTGTAGCCTTTGTCGCCTTACCCAGCTTGGCAGTCGGCAGGACGGCATACAGAAAATCTTCGCGCACAACTTTTCTGAGGGCGCAGCAGCAGGAAGCAAAGCCCGACATGTTTGCCAAGCAGTGAAGGCTGAGGCTGTGGCTGCATGGCACGGCAGGAACGGGAACAAGCTGGATTCCAGCTGTGTGCTGTGCTGAGTGGAGGTGCCTTTCGCACAGCAGCAAAGCGCTTCCCGATTCCTTGCGTGTAGCCCAGCACAGCCACGGAATTCCCTCCCGGGTGAGATGGAGCACCTTCGTTGGCTTAGATGATCCTCATGTCGAACTGCTTTCGCTTCAGAGGCACCTAAGCGGCTGCTTCGATCGTCTTGCAACATCCCAACATCATGTGGAGACGCACAGTCAACATGTTCCTTTGGCAGGTCGAAAGGGCAGCACTACTGCCCTTTTCGAGGTTATGTCGCGTGCTAACCATTCGTGCCTCCCAAATGCCCGGATGGTCGGTGATGGCCATCCAGCGATGCTCATGACAACAACGTATGTCAATTCTCAGGACAGGGACTTGTCATGATTGTACCAGTTGCACGGCTTGAAGTGCTTTGGCCATTCACTGAAGCAAGTATAAAGAGAACATCATGGCCTGGATTCATCACGCTGTTTCGTGCTAGCGTGCAAACATAATCAGAAATCAGCTATCGGTGGCAATCGTGGTTCCACGATGTGCTAGATGTTTCGCTACTGCAGAGAATGTTCGGGAGTTGCTTGTGCTGATAGGTGAAGATCGTCCTTGTGTTTTCGTGCATGTACAGTCCCACTGACTTTAATTTGTTGGCGTCTGTCCATCGAACGAAACAGCAGCTACCTGCTGCCAGTATTCCGACAGCTTCTCACCCGCGCAGGAAGAGATCTTCCTGAGCTACGGAGGATGGGAAACGGGCTTTACTGAGCAGCCATTCCATCAGCGCCAGAGCCATCTGCTGGACAATTGGGGCTTTTTTTGCCGGTGCTCTCGCTGTCAAGAGGAAGAAGCTCTTCAGATCAAGCCGGACGTAACACAAATCTCAGCAGGCTCCGCCGCCTGATCTGTGTTTGCATTTGCGGACATTCCCTGTCGTGTCCAAGCACTTGCTGGTTCGTCCGCGGTGTGAGGGATGTTGGCCGTGAGTGTCAGCGCTCACAGTGTTGGAATAGCTGCGTGTGCGCATGTTTCAAAGCTGCTGGCAGCTGCCAGATGCCAGCCCAGAAAAGATGTGCGGTGTTGCATGTGTGCTCATTCCCTTTGCTGTAGGCCAAAGCTTGCTTGTACTGCTCGAGCAATCGTTCCAGGGCATCCTTATTTGGCGACGATTCGGACGACGACTTCTTGACTAAGAAGTGAAAAAGACTGGTCCGCCATCAAGCTGTCTCTTTGCATCGCATCTTAAATTTTTCGGTCCAAAGCTTGCTAGCATCTCAAAAGTCTCGAAGCAGTGCTCTGGGTGGTTAGCAGCAAGAAGCAGACAATGCGGGGAGCCAACTCGGTGCAGATCGAGGGTCTTTGCTCCAGTAATTCCGATCGGGTTGGGTTGGAAATCAACATTTGTAGTCACTTGTAACATGTGTGAAGTCGGCCACCGCCTAGCCGCCTAGCCATCGAAGACGAGTCGAAATTGTGTTGTGATATTGTAGTTACTTGTGAAATCAAAATATGAGCTTAACATCATATGAGAGTACATACATATAAATATACTGGAAATCGATGTCTCCTCATTATCGATCTCGAAGGATCCGCCTAATGAGATGGTAGCAGGGGGGGGGGGTCATGTTCACGCGTGATGACGCTCCAAGACAGTTCTCGTCGGGTGTCGTCACAGATCATGCAGTGGTGGCTCCCGAGGAAAACCCAGATCTGTATGGTAGAGCTGCTGCTCGCTGCCCTAGTTGCGTTCCAGACAATTCATGAATCCCTTAGGGGTAAGCTCGTGCTCCTCTTTATCGATTCGGAGCCGGTCGAGGCAGCCTTGATCAAGTGCTAATGTGCCAAGGAGGATGTATGCGAGCTCGTAGGAATTTTCTAGGATCTGATCCTTGAGCTGAGATGTTCAGTTTACATCGATTCGGATGAATGTGGAGCGATCGCCAGCTTCATCTGGTGCGCCCCTCCGGTGATCCGAGCACCCATTCGGAATGATGAAGATCAGAGATGTTCGAGTTTTGATCTGTGGCCGACTCCCACGTTGCGGTAGCACAAAATTCTTGCTCGTGCGACTGTGGGGCTGTTCAGCGAGTGAGCGTTGGAGACCTTGGAAATTGGTCTCCTAACTACCGGTCTGGTAGGTAGGCATTAGGAGGTCAGTTTACATGATCGTAAGAACAGCCATGATCCGGTCTTTCCGTGGTCATTTTGGCGATAAGCCGATCGGCCCAGATTTTGGATCCCGCCCAATTGACCACTCGGGAGGATCGAAATGCTGGCTTTTGTTGGTCTCCAGACTCTCGCCTATGGGACTTGTGATGCTCTGCCGGTCGTGCATGGCTTGCGATCTCCATACGGGCTGCTTCTTTAAGAAAATTAATATATAAAAATTAGTCCAAAATCAATACTTGATATATATATATATTGAGAAGTCAAATATAAGTTGATAAGCCCTTGGTAGGCTTAAGATTTCTTTTGGGTATGGAGGCCAAAACC
>CAJNJA010017005.1:0-11131 GCA_905231915.1 Symbiodinium necroappetens | reverse complement strand
GGGGGGGGGGTCGGCGAACCCGGAACCGGGATCATATATGCGCCCTTAAATGCTGAAGGGGCAAAAGCAGGAGCTGCAAACTTTGCCTTGATGGGGATGACGACTTTCATAACTGCGATTCTCATTCTTACATTTATAAAGCTTATCTTTATAATGTCTAGTACAATCTAGGGAGTTGTAATCACCGTCTATCTTTCGTTCGTAATTTTTGGTGACGCTGCTGTTAAATTGTTTGAACTTGTAGCCTAAACGTTGATAGACCTGTCCTCCACAGGCTGTCGGCGCCGACGCCGGCAACTTCTCTGAACAGGGCGGGGCTTCCTCAAAAGACTCCGCAGCACCAGCCCAAAATCTCTTGAAGGAAGAGCTGGTTTCAGGGTGTCGGATTCATTTGAATTTTGGCTGAGGGGCTTGGAGTTCGTGGTTAGGAGCCTGCTGTGCCTCCAGCTTCGAGGGCTGGTCTGCTGAGGACATCCTGTACACCTCGGCGAAAGCCTGGTATATCCCCAGCCGTTCCACGCCGCGGGCCCGGCTCATGTCTCTCTTCTTCTTGCCTGCCGAGCCCGCAAACCCTCCAGGCATCCTAGGCTCACTGCTGAGGTCACGGAGATCCAGTGCAAGGACGTCCTATGCGTCGCGGCCAACTTCTGCGTCGTATGCATCACGGCCAACTTCAGCGGCCTCCTCCTATCCGAGCCGCCCAGTCAGTCGACCGTTGTCTGCCTGGGACCCCGGCACAAGGATTCAGCCCCGTGTGGCAAGCTTTTCGGCTTTCAGGGTTTTCGGGTGTGGACGGAAACAGCATCCTGTTCACGTATGCATATGCATACGTATGTAATTTTGTATCTATGTACTTTATGTATGTATGTATGCATGCATGCATGTATGTATGTATGTATGTATGTATGTATGTATGTATACATATTATGTACATATGTATTGATCTAGGTATGCACATCTGTACGTAGGCAATCATATTCGTATGCACGCATGAGGAGATCTGTTTACAAATGCGTGTGTACACAAAGCAAGGAGGGAAGACAGCAAGGAAGGTTAGGTACAGTGTCGCAAGTTGCATGCTATGCGAGCTCATACAAAGACCATCCCCCCTACATGTGCGTACCACATCAGAACATCAGTCAGTGTCTACCTTTTCCAGGCTATCATAAACATACATGTCTGCAGGCAGGCAGGCAGGCAGACAGACAGACGGTGAAGACCGGCTGAGGAATGCGTACCGGTCCGTCCCTAACCGGTCTAAATCCAAGTTCCAGATCCCTAGCCTTTGAACCTGGAACCCACAAAGCCCTTGAGCTTAAGCACCCAAAAACCAAGAAGACTTTAAGCCCAAACCCCGAAAACCTTACGGAGCCTCAACGCCCTACACCTCCAGCGCCCAGGCGCAAACGCGTGGCTCGCCGCCTCGTTGGGCACCACAAGAAGGACATCCCGGTTCACCAAGGGGTTGCTGCAAGGGTTGTTTATAGGCGCTACGAAAAGGGTTATAGGGGCTTCCACAAGGACCACCAGCAGGGCTACTTTCAGGGTGACTCTCCGGGCTACAATAAAGATTCCCGTCAGGGTTGCTATAAGGGTCGTTTTTTACGGCTTCCACAACACGTGACTTCAATATTGAGAAGGTGCGGGTTATGGGGTGGGCTTGCTGTACTGCTTATGTATGTTTTTTGGGGTCAAGCGCTTTACCCGGTTAAAGGTTTATGGGTTTCAGGATGGGGAGTGGTGGGGCATTGGGAATGGCGTTTCTAATGACTTGAAGTGGTATTGTGAGTCAAGCATCGAAACTTGAGTTGTGATGGGCTGGTGCAGCAGGGCTCGGCGTTGTGAAGCGCTTGAAGCATGAGCCCTGTCGCTATACCTATCTGCCTTTCGAAGGACATTTTGCGAAACTACACGAACGACCTGCTGCTGCAGGAGGTGCGTCATGTCCCATCCGTGATGATCTGACGGCGTTCAGAGTGGCAAGTCTCACTGGGGGTCAACCGTGTAGCCCCACTTGTCCTGGAAATCTGAATCGTTTGCCCTCGAAGCCAGACATCTTAAATTCCATGTCGCATTCAGATCTAGCCCACAGGTCTGGGTGTTGGAGCAGATGTTCCCTGAACTGATGGAGCTTTAGTTGAATTAGACCAACTTTTTCACTCTGCGGCACTGGCCAGCACACCAGTTTGAAGAACTGCGTGATGGCAAACTGTGCGTATCCTAATGTCATGCGCTTTTTGCTTATACCCCGGGTTGAAAAAAATCTGGAGTCTTCGAATCTTCTCAGGAACTACGAGCTGTCGCTGTGAGACGGGAGCCCACTGTCTCCAAGACCGTCTCTGCTAGCGCAGTTTGAGGTGTCAGCTTCCAAAAACAGCGTTGACTATGCAGGGTACGTGCTTACCAAGTCCCACTGGTGTTTTCTCGCAAGCTTGCAGAGGCTGAATCGACAGCCATCGATAGGGGGGCATTGAAGCGCCCCGTACTCTTGATCCCAGAGCGAGACTGGAGATAAAATGGAGAACGAAGCAGACTGTGAAGCGCTTTGAGATGCAGCGCATGTGCGGATTGGCACCTGGATTCAGTGCTGGTTTTCAGGAAGCTGCTTTGGGCATCCTTGCAGACCGGCACCATGCGAGCCTGTCATCTGCAGGCTGCAGCAGCTCTGCGTGACGTCGGTGACACCCGGGGTGAGGCGCCTCAGGGCAGATGCGTGACGGGCCGTGGGGGGGGGGGGCCATGCAGGGGGCTCTTCCTTGCTCCGTGTGCAGCTCTGTGCGCAGGCTTTCGCTCTTCTTCAAGAGGTCGGCTCTGCCTATCTTCACAAGAATGAGGCCAGGTCAGGACTTCTGCAATGGGCACCATCAGATGCATCCAGCTCTCCTTTCCGTGTCCTCAGTGCTTCGAGCCTTGGAGAACCCTTGGAGGTGGACTCGGCGCTGAGAGTGGCGTCTGCTGCATTGCGGCAGCTGCGAACCTGCGAAGATTTGTCCGGGGAAGTTACGGCACTCAAGGCGATGCCATGAACTTCCTAAGCCCCAAACCCAGTAGGTGAAACAGCCGCGCAAGCCGTGACTCGTGAAGGCAACCGCAGAGATCCACTTGACTCGCGGAGACACCGAGCCTGCGCTGCGGTTGCTGCTGGAGGCCGCAGGGAATGGAGACCCAAACGAAGCATAAAAACCTTGGGACCTGCAGGTCGTGAGCCTCTGCCGAGACTCCGGGGACGTTGAGGACCAGGTGGATGCCTTGATCCGCATCGCGCGGCTCTGGGTCCTTCGGAGCGAGCCGGAGGAGGCCACGAAAGCCGCGAAGGCCGCTTTGGAGGCGGCGCAGAGCGGCAAGAAGGAGCTGGCGGAGGCAGAGGCGCTTCTGGGCCTTGCCGGGGTCCTGAAGGCCAAGAAGGACCTCGCGGGAGCCCAGACGGAGGCAGGGAAGGCAGAGAAGCTTTTCAAGAAGTGTGGCCATCGACCCGGAGAGCTGGCAGCCCTGATGCTGAGCTGGTCCGCCATGGTCGAAGAGGGGCCTCAACAGGTGGCTCAAGTGGTCCAGGCAGCCAAGAAGGCGGCAGAGGCCTTCAAGTCTGCTGGCGACCAGCAGTGTGCGGCCGAGGCTTTCTTGGAAGCCAGCGCTGCCAGCAGGGAGCACGGGCAAGTGGAGGAAGCTGCAAGCACAGCTGCTGCTGCCTTGCAGCTCTTTCGCCAGCCTCGTCCTCAGCGTCTCCAAGTAGGACCCAAGTCAGCTTCGGTGGTGGTGGAGGGGTACTTGCACGATGCAGATGGCTGTTCAGCAAATGCAACTTGTGTTTGCTCCACGTTCTCCCATTCGCTTGCTCTTGAGGCTGGGGCACACGAGCGGCGAAGTCAAGGCAAGCTCGTCACAACCAGTAAAGGGGAAGCAGCGGGATTGATAAGGCGAAGGTACAAGGCAGGGATGGTGTCGCATGGAGCCATGAGCAATGACTAAACCCTAGACCCTAAACCCTATGCAAAGCTCTTGCCGGCGCTCACTGGCAGAGGCGCTGGGCGCAGTGTCAGCAGCCGAGGGGGCCAGGTGCGTGGCCGGGGGGCAGCTGATGTCATGCTCAAGACGCATAGCAGTTTAGGATTTAGTGTTTGGGCGGTTTAGGGTTTAGGGTTTAGGGATGGGCTCATCTAGGTTCTGAGGAGTCCTCCGACTCTCTTGGGAGCTCGAGTCAGTGTGAAGGAGATGCTCAAATACAGGAAGTAATGAATGCGCAGGTAGTTAGACAGACAGATAGATAGCTAGCAGTTAGATACACACATCTTCTTGGCGGCAGGAGACTTTCAAGCTAGCACTCACATGACATGTTGCAGAAGGCATACTGCATCTCCTGCACACAAAATGGGTCATTGCCCAAGGTCCTGCACCCTAAACCTCCAAAGTCCTTCATAGGACACCCCTGAAATGAACCCTATTCTAGTCATGAAGGGCCCTACACTAAATCTTACAACCCACTTCAAAAGCAACCACCGGAAAAAAAACACCCTAAACACTAGCAGAACCCCTTGGCCCTAAACCCCAAATCCTACCCCCAAAACTGCCAGGGGCCGTGTGGCCGAGAGCGTTAAGGCCGCCGTGGACGTCGTTTCTGGGCTCTTGTTGAGGAAATTATGTGAAGCTGCCATAGCAAGGAAACCAAATTATGACAAAAGATGCCTATTATGGAAATGCAACCCTTATAGGAACCCTGAAATAAGTTCCGTAGCAAAAGATCCTAAACCCTAAACCGCCTAAACCCTATTATGGTAGCTGAAATGAACCTTATTTGTTTACTGTAGAGCTCAATTATGGTAGCTTAAGTAACCCTCAACCCTAAACCCTGAAACCCTAAACCCTAAACCCCAAAACCCCAAAACCCTAAACCTTAAACCCTAAACTGTTCTCCATTATGGTAGCCTAAGCTGAAGCTCTGGTAGCCTTCCTTCGCTTAAGCTCAGAAGAAGAGCCCAGGTTTCTTTGTACCAGCGGCGAAAGGACACCCGGGGCCAGGCCAGTCTCGGCCGGCATTCGGTTGCGGGTCAACAAAAGCCGTTCACATGTGTATATTACTATCTATCTATCTATCTATCTATCTATCTATCTATATATATATATATCAATATCTATACCTATATCTATATCTATATCTATATCTATATCTATATCTATATCTATATCTATATCCATATCTACATACATACATACATACATACATACATACATACATACATACATATATACATACATATATATATACATATATAAATAAATAAATATAAATATAAATATAAATATATATATATATATATATCAACATCAATATCATGTACATTCATCAGGCGTATGGACATACATGTATGCATGTAGATGCACATTTATCGAACGATCAATCTTTCTATCTGTCTGCCTGCTTGTCTATCTAGCTGTCTATATATGTATTGACTGAAAGTTTGGACCTATCGATCTGTAGATCGAAGAACAGCCGCTCACATAGATAGATGGCATATTGTTCGTCAGACAGTCATATGCACACGCATCCTATGTACATCCAGCGGTCAACTTTGATACATTCCTGTAGCAGTGATCATGGCCAGTCAGCCTTTCGACCTATGTGCAAGGCAGAAGCCACTTGCGAGCTGGCCAAGGACCAGTGCCAACTTCATGCAGCCTTCCCTTCTGCGCCTGACTGTTCTTGGGGCTCCAGGTGCACTTGGCCCTGGGCTTGCTGAAGGACGCTTTGTCAGAGGTGGCCGGCCGATACCCTAACCCCTAAACCCTCTAAACCCTGAACTTCCTAAAACTCCCCAAATCCCCCTCTGCTCACTGCTTGCCCCTAAGCCCCTAAGCCCCTAAGCCCCATAAGCCCCATAAGCCCCCTAAGCCCCCTAAGCCCCTAAGCCCCTCCACCTCGACACCCACGCCTCGCCAGCTTCCCCAGGTCGGCGAGGCACGGTTGCTCTTCCAGAAGCTCGGGCAGCTCCAGCAGCGGCCCCGGGAGTACCCCTAACCCAGGACAACCTTCTTATTCTTTGGAGTATTTCTTTTATTCCTCGCATATATATATATAGTTACTGTTATTACTGATATAGTGTTCTGATTAGGATCATTTTTGTTCTTATGGTATCCTGATTATGGTAGCCTTGTCATTAGGGTGACCTTAGTATTGTGGTAGCCTTAGTGGTATGGGAACCTTCGAAAAGAGTAATCGGAAAAAGAGTAACCTTACAGACAGAAGCTTTATTAGAGGTATAGCTATAACGCCATTTTGCCATAGAAACCGCAAACAAGAGCAAGCTTTGATAAAGCAACCTTATTATGGTAACCTTCTTAGGGCGGCCTTATCGTTAGGGTGACTTTGTAGCATTGCAGCAACCTTTGGCATGGTGACCTCTGAGGGTAACCGGTAAACTGTGTACCACCCTTGTTGTGCTACCCTTGTAATACCAGGAATCGTTGTACCTGTCCGTGAACCAGCTAGGATCGAAGAAGCAGCGGTGCTCCTGGAAGTCGGCGTCCCGACCCTCATGGCCTTGAGCGACCCTCCCAAGGTAGGCCGCGGGGGAAGGTTGGAGTTTGTCGTCTCACCTTGGCATCTATAGCAGACCAGGATAGACCAGGTACGATGCCAAACCCTGAACTGTAGCCATTTTGGCTCAAGGCTCAAGTTATCAGCCTCCCCGTGTCGCCTAACGGATGGAACCGGATTATGAGTCGCCGCCGGGGCTGGACTTGGGATTTGAATGTGCTCCGTGCTTTGCTGGGCGAGCAAGCTGACCTTATTCGCACCTCGAGCGAGCAGAGCCTGGGGAAGTTGCAAGCGGCATGGATGCAGCATTTCGCGCAGCTGGGGGACAAAAGTAGCGGCGCAGAATATTCGCGTGCAGCAGCTGTCGGACCGATGCTGTTATTTGGAAGCCAAGCTACAACAACTGATGGACGAGCGACATAAGACAGAGACAGCAACTGCACCCACTGGGACTTCTGCAAATGGAACTGCCCAGAACGAGCTTCAGCAGTTGGCCGAGAGGTATGGATCAGAAACCGCGTCTGCAACGATGGTGACTGTGACTCCTGCGTGTGGAAATGGCAAACAGAAACGAAGAAGGCGACGAGCCAGGGCAGGCCAAGCATGAGGGGTTCGAAGCTCAACGTGCTTTGTGGTTTGGAGGAACCAACACAGATGAGCAGTGTTCTAGGCAACAATAGTGATGAAGATGCTTGTGAGGATGGCAGTACTCATGCCGAGGCAAGCTTGAGTGACACTCGCTGCCTCACGTCTGCCCAGATTGGCAATCCCTGGTATGGACGAAGCCCTTCTAAGGAGAGTCGCACTTGGAACTGGACTGGTGCTTGCTGGAGGCAGTGGTACGGACCCTCAGGGCACGGACACGGTTTCAGCACCGGATGGCGGCATGACTGTTCCAAACACCGCTATTGTCTTGACGACTGGCCAAACAGGCATCACCACTGGTGGGTGCCCATTGCAAAAGGCAGCCGTGGAGATTCGGTGAGCAACTGATGGTCGAGACTTTGCGTATCACGATTGAGAGCGTTGACTGAGCTGCGAGTGAGTAAGCTGAAGGTTTTCTTTGGTCGTCTAACATGGGTGACCTGCAGACTCATGGAAGTGCGCGACAGGTGTGAGTTCTTTATGGGGTGGCTCTTCGAGATATCGTGGCGTTGAGAACCTTCCGCGCCATGTTTGCATGGCTCACCCTGTGATGGCTTGGGTCTGGCTTTTACTTCGTTTTTCCTCCCTGCAAGCAGAGGTGCGTAAGAGGGCTACATTCTCCTGACCCATGTAGTCTTTCGTCGACGGTTGGTGACCTTATGCGGAAAAAGAAGCTCAACAAAAAAACTTACTTCCAAAACAAGAAATCCTACACCCGACACCCTACACCCCAAACCTCCGAATAAGAAAACCCTAGACCCTAAATCCCAAAAAGGACAACCCTACACCCTGCACCGTAAACCTCAACAAGAATAAAGAAAGCCCGACACCCTACACCCTAAGCCCCTAAACCCCTAAACTAGCCCGGCCCCTGCGATTTGGGGTCTTCATTGGGTTGCCTCAGAGTCCCTGCGAAGGCGGTGGCCATGGCCGAGGACGCTGCGAAGTTGTACCGTGCCTTTGGAGACAGGAGATATGAGGGTAATGTGGTTGTAGGGTTCCAACAAGGGCTCGTTTCAAGGTTCGTCTAGTTCGGAGGTTAGGAGATTGGGTTTAGGGGTCCTTCAAGGGTTACTGCAAGGGTTCAGTGTAAGGGGCCTGAACCATTTGGGTTTAGGGTTCCTTCAAGCGTTGCTCCAAGGCTCTAAGGGTCTAAGTAGTTTTGGGGGGCCGCAAGATATCGAATGAGGTGTTGTGTTGGCAGTTTTTTGTTTTATTGTGGGGCTTTTTAGACTTTTTCGATGAAAATGGAGTTCTTGAAAGGGTGCTGTAAGGCTGTACAGGGTTTCATAGGGGTTCTTCTCCAGGCGCCTTAAGAATTGCACTAGGATGTGGGGGGTTTATGGAAGTACTTTTTGAGACCCGGGAATCCGATAAACTATCATGGAGGGTTAGCCCACCAAATATGCTAAACTTCCCAAAGCCCCTCTGAAACCTCAAAGCCCGATGAAAGCCTTATAAAACCTCGTCTTGCCCACTAAACCTTTCTAAACACCCTTGTACGAACACCCTGCACCACTTCCGGCGCTACCTTGCGACGCGAGGAAGGGCGAAGCGGCAGCCCTGAGCGCCTGCGCCAAGGACAGCGGCAGGAAGATTTTTTTCTACAAGGTTTTGGTTCAAAACGGTTCATAGGGGTCTGTAATTAAAGGTGTAAACTACAAGGGTTCACAGGAGATAGGGGTCAAAGCGCGTGTTTAGTGGTTCATGATGCTCGTAAGGGGATTCGTGCTGGTTTAGACAGGGGTGTAAAGCCTTGCACAGGTTTTCGGATTCATGAAAAGGCCGAAGTAGACATCTTGTGCTGTACTCGGCAGTCAGGCAGTAAGGAAGGACTCGAGGCCTCAACTTCCCCGAACCTGGGGGCATACCGCATAGATCGCAAAATCTAGCCAGCTGAACCTGCGCCGACCCTTGAGAAGAAGCCTAAACTCAATACCTGGTCAGGCCTCAGCCATGGAACCTCAAACCCCAAACCTGGAAATAAACTAGCCTGCCGAAGATGCTGCAGAGGTCTGCGTGCAGCAAGGTGACAACGCTTCGGCACTGCAGGACGCCACTCCCGATCCTGAGTCAGGTTGGGTTTTTTTAGGGATCTTTGGGGTTTAGGGTTTAGGGTTGAGGGTTTCGTGCCCGTAGCATTGTGGACGGCTCTTCCTACCCACACCGGTGCATGGATTTAGCATCCTGGCACGAGGGTTTCGACGTTGATGCCGGATTTCTGGAGTTAATGGCCAAACCCTGTTTGAGCCTCATGACCTGTGAGTATCTGAACTCACAGAACCCCTCGCTTTGTTGAACCCCTGAGCCTTAAACCCGAACGTCACAAGTCACAAGCAGCCTCAGAATGTTCGGAAAGCCAAGCCAGCCAAGCCTCAGAGCATTCACCCCCAGGGACCATTGGCCCAGATTGTGCTAGTTCGGCTTGAGGGTTTGAGGCTTTCGGGATCGTAGAGAGAGAATGACACACCCTTTCTTCGGAGCCCTTGACCCTAAACCTTGAACCCTGAACTTGGCAAACTATCGGTAAATCTTCCCTCTCGATAACACACATGTTGTATAAGCCGTCTATTCTCTTAAACCCTAGGCCGTAATGCCCGAAGCAAACGGAGAAGAGCCTCCGAGAGAAAGGCAGCGCGCCAAGCGGTGGCCGTGCTCTCCCGGGCGCGTCTGGCGCGGGAGGAAGCAGAGGCCGGCTCTCACAGATTTGCTTGCGCCTTCTTTTGTTTTTGGACCTTTAGGCAAGGGCTAAGTGCTACCAGTATACTGCTATTACGACGACGGGCTGCTGCTGCTGCTGCTGCTGCTGCTGCTGCTGCCTCTGCTGCCGCTGCTAGTACGACGGCTACGACGGCTACGACGACTACAACTGCGACTGTAGGTGCTACAGCTGCTAAAGCTGCTGCTGCTTTTAATGCTGGATGTTGCTAGAACATCATCAACAGCATCATCAGAGGAGCCAGTAGCTGTTATTACCACTAACAGGGCTACTAAAACAAAGCAGACTAAAGCCACGACTGCCGATAACGGTGATGATGGCGGGAAGATGATGCTAGGGATGATATTTGTAATGTGGACGGGGTTTGGACTGTTGAAACCATAGGTGTGCTTTATTTTTCGATTGCATTCGTTAGCTTTAGTACTAGTATCAGCCTTGAGCCTATGATGACTAGTTGAGTTGGTGATGATGTTGATGATGCTGACTGTTCGCACCAGTCACTGCTACTCTTATCGTGAGTGTTTTGTTGTCTCCTGCTTCTTTTTGTTGTTGCTCCGATGATATCTAGCTTGCTTATGATCGCGGTTGTGGCGAATGCTTATGGCGATTGTGAGAGACTCTGGGTGACAGGCGCTTCACCTGATTGCCCGCGTGTACGCCATCCGTCGAGAAGCTCGTGAGGCATTCCTGCATGTATTTGGGGGGTGCTTAGTATTGGGGGTCCCTCATTGGAGGCCGTTCCCATCAGCATGCCGTCGAAGTTTTGTTTCTCTTAGAATTCGGACTTGCATCGCAACCTCTGGGCAAGAGGCTTCTGCAGTATGCTGACCCTGGCATCCAGCTCCGAACCGAAACCGCTCTAAACCCTGATGCCGAAAACCTAGATCATGACCCCTACACCCCGAGCACGAAACTGCAAACGGTGGCAGGCAGTGTCATCGGCAGCTCAAGCACTGAGCCTGCTACGCAGGCCGATGCCTGCAACAGCGCTGTTTGGGGCATGCTCCTACCCTACAAAAATCTACAAAGCCCACCTTGTGAGGATCCAAAAAGCGTCCACGAGAGCCACCATCTTGCACCTCCTACAACCGTAGGACCCTGAACCCGGTTTGGAGTGTTGGGTGCAGCCCTACACCCGTTAAACCCTACACCCGAGAGCAAATGCCCCAAGCCCCAAATTCAACCTTCAAACCCGCATGTAGACGCCTGATTAACAAGGTTACGGCGCCGGTACGGGG
>CAJNJA010017001.1:0-10135 GCA_905231915.1 Symbiodinium necroappetens | reverse complement strand
GTGAAAGGCTGCAGAAGAAGAGGATGGGGAAGCCGTCATCCGGATGATGCTCATGATGTGTGCTCGGGGTAGGGCCATTTCTCGCGCGCACTGTGAATTGGAACAGATATATATATTACCAGGGTAAGGCTGCAGACTCGGGAGGGTAAGCTGTCACCCGGATGGTGCTGATGATGCATGCTCGTGGGTAGGGCCATTCATCGCTCACTCTTGTGAATTGGGAGAGAATAAGATTGCAAGCGAGAGGCTGCCTATCAATAGGGCGGGAAAGGCGTCAGTCGACTGATGCTGATGATGCGTGATGCATGGTTGGGGCTATTCTGTGCGCACTCTCGTGATTTGGGAAGAAATTCGGTTGCAAGTGAAAGAGGAGGGAAGAGGACGGGGAAGCCGTGACCCGGATGATGCTCATGATGCTTGCTTCTGGGTGGGGCTATTCATCGCGCACTCTTGTGAATTGGGAAAGTATTAGATCGCAAGCGAAAGGCTGTAGATTAATCGGGCGGGTAAGCCGTCATTGAGATGATGCTGATGATGCGTGCTGCAGGGGGCTATTCTGTGGGCACTCCCGTGGTTTGGGAAGAAATTCGGTCACAAGTGAAAGGCTGCAGATTAATCGGGCGGATAAGCTGTCGCCGGATGATGCTGATGATGCGTGCTGCATGGTTGGGGCCATCCAGCATCTTCTTGTCGGAACTGGACGGTTGATAGCAAGCGACGGAAGAATGGGACAGAGAAGGCGTCACGCAGCTTGGGCTCATGATTTGTGCTTCAAGGGTGAGGCGATTGTAGTGATTGGGAAGATTGCACGACAAAAGCTCGGAAGACTCGGAGGGTTCTGCTGCCAACCAATCAAACACTGTTACATAGACAGACACTGTTACATGTATGTTTCATGTATACACATGCGGTTCGGAGTATGTATGCATGTATGTATGCATGCAACTGTATGTAAGTCGGCCCCTGTCTCGGTCGGTTCTGTTCTGTTTGTCTTGTGAAATTATGGGGGGGCTCGGGGTATCGGCGGGGGCATACGCCTGCGTCCGAGTCCGAGTGGGTACCGTAGCCTCGAGATGCAAGCCAGTGCAAAAGCCGCGATAGGGACTGCAAAGCTCCCGACGGCATGGAAAACCGAGGACATGTGGTCCCTCGGAGTGTGATGGCCCCAAAAAAAGGGCCGTCCCTGAGAGAGCCCAAGTCGGCTCTGGAGCTGCCCTGAGGTTGGTCTACGTGATCTTGGTGGGGCAGTTCCCGATCGGCCCGGCGCCCTGAGCGGAGATTGCCGAAAGCCGGAGGAAGGGGAGAAGGAACGGAGCTGGGCGTTCTCTGGGCTTTGTCACGCCAAGGGCAGTCCAAGCAGACGAAGTCGGAGTTGACGCGGCAAATCATCAAGGCGTCCCCGGAGAGAGGTGACCTTTAGGTGACTCGCAGATCCAGTGATCCAAAACATGTGGAAGTTGCGGAAGTTCCCCATTCCCCACGGTCCGATGTCGGCCGTGTTTGTTGAGCTGCCATGGCGAGCAGGGCCCGCTTTGCTGGCGGTGAGTCTCGCGAGTCCTCGTTTCAGGAACTTCAAGAAACCCTTGTGTCTGGCCATCACCGTGGCAGTGGTATGCTTTGTGCCAGTTCTGAAAGTTAGGAACTTTGCATGGTTTACCGTGTTTTAAGATTTTAAGGGTTTACGGCTCCAAGGGTGTAGGGTTCAGGGCTTGGCATAGGCCTTGAAAGCTGCCCCCACCCCCCCCTCTTTCACATCCCGGGCCTCTTGCAGTGGCTGTTGGCTCAGATGATGCCACATGCCACATGCAATGTCGAGCTGCAGCCCGTTCAGGGCCCCCACCCCTCTGCAGCTCTTTGCGAAGTCGCTGCAAGAATCGGCGCAAGAAGCAGATGCTACCGAAGAGGCAGGGGCTGGGATTCGACTCAGGGTATGTTACAGGCTTAACCACAACCTCACATGGCATGTGTCTATCGAGAGAGTTTCTTATGAGGAGCACGGTCTGGGTAAGGCAAGGCCAAGACAGATGAAGCAAATCTTGGGGGCGCCGTGCGCCCCTGTTCTAAACGTTGTAACCCTGCTGGCTCTGTGAGCTGTGAGGACGCCCCGATGCTCTTTCCCATGTACACCGTACCATCGGAAGCCTTGCTGCAGATGACAGCAGTCGAGCCCCATGAAGTGCTAAAGGCTTCTTGGCTGATAGGACCTTGGGTATTCTACCCAAATCGTGGTTTCACGTCTATACTACGATAGAGGCTGAAGGTCGTGGTTCCGTGTGCGGTGCGAAAGGACTGAGGGAGTGGAAGATGAAGGTCTTAAGCCACTAGTTGCTGTTCGGTTTCTGTTTTTTGCGAATGTCCATGAAGTTCTCCCGAGGCCAAAGGAGTGCTGGTGAAGTTTGAGGATAGCAAGGGAAAAGCGGCTTTCATCTCGCATCAATGGGTCGGAGGAGATCATCCAGATCCAGAATTCAGGCAGTTCTCTATCCTTCAAGCTGCCTTGAGGCCACAGTCGGGCAAAAGCGGTTTAGGATTTAAGGTTTGCAAGGATTTGGGCCGTTTGGTCGCAGATGCCGCAAACGCGAAGTCTGGTCCTATCTATGTGTTGCTTCAGTTTCCTGACATCTTTTGGATTGGGTCTTTCACCAACGAACCTGTTTCTGCAAGCACATGAACACGCTGCCAGCAAAGACCGAACTTTCTTGCCTGGGTCCAGAAGCTGCGAGTCCGGCTGCAGCAGTACGACCCACCACAAGCATGCGCATGCAGGCCCCGCCCCAAATCCAGCGGATGCCTGTAGAGGCAAAAATGGCCTTGCGACAGCCACGTAGGCTGTACTGAGTTTACATACACTTTTTGGAAGCCAGCCTCAAGTGCGGGTCCTGCCACGTTCAGCTTGGGGTGTACCTGCGACAATGTTGTCGGCCGTTTTTGGCGATTGGAGGCCAAATCAACCCCAAACCTCTGGAGGCCAAAACGGCGAGTGTCCATTTTTGTTGGGCATCTTGTTGTGGGAGTGGACAAGCTTTCGGAGGGCAAAGCTGCCCCAAGAAGTTTGTTTGGAAAAGCCCTCTGTCCCCAAAATGTTAAACTTCTGAAGCCATGAACCCCTTTGCCTTGAAGCTGCGTATTTCTGGCTTTTGAGCCCCGTATTCAAGTGTCAGAGTGCCACATGGTGGACCCTGGGGTCTCAAAGGTTTTCCGGAATTTAGACTCATGGTCGTTTTCTGGCTCGCCCAAAGCTCGACCCGAAGCATATGCAGCATATCTCACTTCGATTATCGCGGGCTGGCTTTCCTCTGACATTCAAGGATTGAAATAGTTTTTCATGTCCAGACAAGCCTGAGGAAGCTCTTGACCACGATGCGGAGCGTTCCCTTGGACTATGTGTCGGAGGGGGTCGTCGCCTTTGCCAAGAGCTTGAAGACAGATGTTTTTAAGTCACGACCTCTGTTCTTTTGGTACGACTACTTCTGCTGTCCGCAGATGGAGCACAGGATTTCGACTTGCCATGCAACGTTGCGAAAGGAGAGTGACCTGCTTCGGGCCATCCAGAGCATTCCGGCCTATGTGAAGAAGTCTGAGTTCTTCTTCGCACTCTGCCCCGTAGTTGAGAGCCCTTCGGAAGGCAAAGTCTTCACACATCGCACGTGGGCGGAAAGGGGGTGGTGTAGGGTTGAGAGAGTCATGCGAGAGATGTCCACGCAGTCATCGTGGATATTGATCCAATCCGAGACCCGGATCCAGCTGCTGGGAACACCTATTTCCTTCCCAGGTGGGCCCGTGGGGGAAGGCAAGTTCACCGTGCCTGAAGACCGCAACAAGCTGGGACCAGTCCTTATGCAAGCCCTAGTTCGCAAGATTCGCTACCTTCTCAGAATGCAAGACTTCGCAAGCTACCGGCTGACCCTCAGCATGCAGCAGCTTTGGATGAGAGGAATTCCTGGGCACACAATGCCGGAGATTGTCCCGGGCTTTGCGGGCCCTAACTCTGCTTTGGGACGCTTCTTCCACGACTATGGCTTCGTGTCTGCGCGGCAGGTGGATCGCGGAGGCTGGGCCCCGTTGCACTATGCGGCCTTGTCAGGTGACGTGGAGGTCCTCCGAGGCTTGCTGGACCATAAGGCGGATATCAACTGCCGTGCGAGGCGTCCTCGCCCGCAGCTGCTGGGAGGAGTTCTTTTCATGTCAGCACTGGACATTGCCATCTTCTCAGGGCAGACGGAGGCGGTGCGGCTGCTGGTCGCCAGAGGGGCCAAGCTTTCCGGCTTGATAGACGCAGTGATCTACTCTGCAATCAGTGGCAAAGCAGAGTGTATCCGTATTCTTCAGGAGCTCCGTCCGGACTACAACGTCAATCCCCGGATGTTCTATGGCGCCGACACGCTCCAAGCTGCTTGTGCTTATGCGACCATGGACGTGGTGGATGAGCTCTTGAAGCAAGAGCGCGTGGCGAATGACAAGGCGGTGTTGTCGAAGGGGCTATGTCTTGCTGCCACGAACTGGGGATGCAGTCCACAGCTTGTGCTGAAACTGGTGGAATATGGAGCAGACGTGAACTTCCAGCTGAGAGCGTCCCATTTTGCACTTTCCTACCAAGTTGTCAGCAAATATTTTGCGCTCCGGTATCGACTAGGTGTTCGTAGCCCCATATCGGTGATGATGTATCACCTTGATGGGCTTACGCCTTTGATGGCCTGCCTGTTCACAGGACAGTACGATGGGGCCGCGGCCTTGCTTGCCTCGGGGGCGCGGCCTGAGCTGCGCAACAGCCGGGGCTGGAATGCTGAGGACGTCATCAAAGGCCAGACAATTCCAGGTTGGCTGAAGAATGGAATGGCAGGGCAACTGTCAGATTGCGAAGATGTCGCCTCTTTAGCTTTGGGGAACGAGGGCTTTGTGGAGACAACATTCTAAAAGGTTCGAAATGGTTCGAATGTCACAGCGGTCAACCACCGGCACACGATCCCAAACGGACGCCTTGGACAGCCTTCCGGCGTGGCCTCTTTTAAATTTTTCAAAGAGACATGTATGGAATTTTTTCGGGTGTGAACGGACACGATTCCTGAAGGGACAGAGTCTTCCTCACGAGCATCCTGGCCCTGCATCCTTGTACTAGCGGCTACTAGCTACTATAGTCTACCAGTTAGCAGGGTTCAGGGGCACAAGTAAGGTTTTGAAAGCATTCACCGCTCGGTGCGTCCCATGAGTTCTGGCAAAGCCGGAAACTGATCCCACCGGGCCTCGAAAATGAGCAAGGGGGGGAGCTCCAGCCCGGCCCTGCCCTTGCCCCTGCAGGTGGAGACTGAGCCGGTAAGGCGAGGATCCCCAGTCCACCTCTCTAGAGGGCCAGTTCCGCGTCGCCGCGTCGCTCTCGGCTCTCCCGAGGCTCATGAACCTCGCGGGCAAGCTCAAGCGCAGCATCGCAGCCGAGCAGGCGACAGCGGCGACGGCGACGACAGGGAGAGCTGTGAGAGACTCGGACTGGAAATGCCATGCAGCGCCGCTTTCGTCAGGGCCGGCTGGAGATGCGGCGGCGCCTGCAAGGCCAAAGCTCGAACACTGGCCGGGGGACCCGGACGCCCTGACGAGCTCTGCGCGAAGACTCCCGTGCCTTAATCGCGTCCCGAGAGGGCCCATGGGCCCAGCTTCCACTCCCCGCCGAGGCTCCTCGAGCGACTTTCACAAGATCGCCCCCTCCAGCGAGGAGCCACTGACGAACCCCTTGACAGGCGCTACCACGGGGTAAAGCTAGCTTGCACTGCGAAGCCAAGAAGCCCCCGCTTGCGCATCTTCCAAGCTCCCCCTTCTGCCGCGGGCTTTGGCGCCAGGCAGTCAGTCGGCTCAGGCGGCCCAGGACGAGACGTTAGCCCGACACCTCGCAGTGCAGGTCAAGAGGCTCAAGGCCTGTCGCTCGTAGCATCCTGGGGTGTTGTCTCAGAGCCTTCAAGCCTTCAGGGTTGAAGCTTTGGGACGTTTAGGCTTCGCTTATTGCCGCTGCTAATACCACGACTACAACAGCAGCGACAGCGCAGGAGATGCGATGACGCGTAATCTTGGCAATCTTGGCAATCTTGCACCACTTTGACCGCTTGCACAACTTGGCTTTCGTTCATTTACCAAGGCTCGGGTACCAATTGCAAACTTGCACCTCTCTACCACTTGCTGCACACCAAGATTACCAAGATTGCCAGGACGACGCGTCATTTCCACCCTGCGCTGCTACTGCTACCACCACTGCTGAAGCTGATACCCTGAACTTGACCCCCTACGTCCCTGTGTCCTGGTCCTATAGTGTCCCTTCCGTGCTTCCCCTTTGCCGGCTTGCAATTGAGATTTTTTTGGTTCCTGAGCCAAACCCCAAGCAGCCCACACCGCAAAAGATCCCCGAGTCCACTTCGGACATGGCAGAGGTGGTGGAGTTTATGAGGACTTTGCTGCGACGGAACCCAGAGGTCCTTGCGAGTTTTTTTTCTCAGCCCTTTGCTCGGTTTGGGATTCAGAGTTTGGAGCCAAGCGTTCAGGGGATACTGGGCAGTTAAGGTCTTTGGGACTGATTTTTTCGAGTTGAATGGCTTGAATGGAGGATGAATCCAGATATGACAATCCAGGTGTTGAAGCCATCATAATCAGCAGAAAGCGTGTCACTGTCCGAATATTGATGCTGTCACTGCGGCCGGAACGACGATGTAGGGGTTGATGAAGACCTTGCAACTCGCCCGGGATGGTACACACACTTTTGTTACTGAGATGAAGTGAGGCGTTGCTTCCTGATGTGGCAAGATTGCTTACTCACTTAGTTTTGGAGTTTTGGCACAGTTTCAGTCACGTAAATCTCACAGCCTGGATATCACCCTCACACGACACCCTGAGAAGCAAGCCGCGCCTGCCCCGCGCTCCCTGAACTTCGAACTTCGCAGGTGCGTTGCTCTGCGAGCGAAGCCCTCCAGGCTGCGGTAGCGAGCTGCAAAGGGTTGTAGAGTTTGAGCAGCGCCTCTTTTGAGAGTCTCTCGGAGTCTCTCTCTCAGTTCGGGCCTCGGGTTCTTGGATGTTCTTGGAATTCTTGGATCTTGCAAACTTGGACACACGTTTTCCTCTCGGCGGCCGAGCCTCTGGGCCTTGGCCTTGGCCGTCACGCGAAGCACGTGATCGACACACGAAGCTGTGCCTTCGAAGACTGTGGTGGCGGCGGCGGCGCTCTGTTCGGAGTTCGGATGTTGCTTCCAGTTTCATGCGGCCTTGCCGACCCAACACTCTGGCAAAACTTAACAGGACCCAACATGTTCGACTTGAGGAGTTTTCTGGCCAACAATCCCGGGCAGCAGGCCAGCAAAGCAAAGCCGTGCGCAAGCGGCTGAAGTCGATTTCACACTGCTCGGCCCCAGACCCGCGGTGGGATGGTGCCCCTTGGGCAGTGGCACCACAAGTGTTGCTAAATTCATGGCACAGTGAAAGGAGGACGCGCACAGTCCCAGGTGCGGGTTCATACCGAGTTGTGGCTGGGATTAAAAAAACCTTTGGATTCTTCCACTTTCGTCGGAAATTGAGGCGAGGAGAGGAAGCAACGGAAGCTTCAGTAGCCTTTGGGTCTCTCTCCCTCTTCAAGTCTATGGGGGCTTGGAGAGCTTTCAATGGAAAGTCTGAAGCTGTGAGATAAGCGGAGGAGGGCCCAGAAGGCCTTTCAAGCAGTTGTTTAGCCAGAGAGAAGTTTGGTGGAGGGACTGCGACATTTTTGGGGTTCCAAAAGAAGTAAGGGCGACGTGGCAATGCCTTGCCACAGGGGGAGGAAGTGCAGCTGTGAATCGTGAAGTGTGTGTCAACCCCCCCCCCCCCTCCTCGGCCCCCCTTCCCCCCCAAGCGGATGCTATCACGGTTTTTTTTTTGTTATCTCCGAGGTGTGGTCCTGAGCTTCAGTTGTCTTCTTACCGAGCTTTGGCCACCGGCCGCTTGTCTTCGGCCACTGGACACAATACATCATAGGAGGCGCTTCTGTATGTCTTGCCATCTACCCGGATGCAAGTGTGGCAACAAGCAGCGGCCGGAAGGTGGAATAACAACAGTTGCTTGACCATGCACGGCTCCCTGCCACTGGCAGCACGGATCTGGGCTACTTGCCAAGCCCATGACTTGTTCTTTCGATGAACGATGGCGGTGTCAGCGATAGCTGCGCCCGTATCCCAATTTTATGGCAGTGTAACAGTGGCACTTGTTACCCCAATCCTATTTGGTGGGAGTCAATCCTGTTTGACATGTAAAGCGGCACTTTAACACCAATCCTGTTTGATTGTAAGGCTGTGTAATCACGCCAACATGATGTGGCAGATGTAACTTAACCCAGACACGACGTGCCGTTCAGCGCGAAGCGGCAGATTTACCGCAACCATGCGTGGTTATGCACCTTGGACACAAATATTCCTGAACCCTATTCTGCCGTTTGAGGCCTGATGCTTTTTCAACAGGGTTCACGCCATTTAGTGCAAGTAGCGTGAACTTTCGGCTGATCAGTCACCAGGGCTCCGTGTAGGTGGCGTGCGTCGGGGGCCAAAGTGGAGAGATAAGGGAGAGGTGGCACTCATCAAGATGATCCAGGAGAGGAGTGACGGATGCCTCCGCCTCTCTACGTTTGTTGGAGGTTAGCCCATCTAGCTTATAGTCATTATAATCGTTTGTTAGGGTTGTTCCCTTCGAGGGTTGCTGTGTCTGACAGCTTTGTTTTTGCTGACTTGTCTGGTGTCTGTCATGTTGGATGTATTGTGTTGGGGGGTGGTTTTCTTCGAGTTTCGTGTTGGGTTGTGGGATGCTTAGCTCTCCTGGGGGAAAGGCGTCCGGCTTGTGGCTCTACGCCTCAGCGCGTTAAACTGTCTTTGGCAGGCCGAGATCTTCATTCAGCAGCAGAGCCAAGAGGTCGGGTTCCCGTGCTGTGGTTCTAGCTGGATTCTGCAGCATGCCGCGTGATGCTGGCGATGCCTTGTGCTCGCAAGATGTTCTGCAGCTTCTTTCCTGGCAAGTCGGCGATGCTTTTCCTCGGATTCGAAGTCGCTCTCCTTCGACCTCTCTTTTTTTGAGTGGCAACGTGGGCTGCGGTGCAGGTGCTGGACGACGACGAGGGCCGCCTGGCTGAGATTTTGCAGTCGGAGTTTCTGTCGGCGATCGGCGCCTCTCAGGCGACCTCCTGGTGGTGAACCGTCGGCCCCTGAAACGCCCCGGCCCTCGAACGGAACGTTTCTCACCGTCGGACGTGGAGTGCGGCATGTTTCCTAAGGTCAGAAAGATGGCGAGAAGGAGGGCGACAAGGAGGCGGACAAAGAGGGCGACAAGGGAGCGGCCGACCTGCAGCAGAATGCCAGCCAAGACCTCAGCAGCGACGGTCAGGGCCTTCGACAAGGCAGACTGCGACGCTGAGCTTTGTTTCGAGAGCTTGATAGCCGTTGAAATGCCAAGGCGAAGGAAGCCCTGTCAACCAACAGCGGAAGTCCGACAAGACCAGCCGGGACTGGCCCAGAGCAGAGGGGGATTTTTTGCGCCGTCCTCTTGGAGAGACTTCCTCACCCCGAACGCCGAACACACAAAAGCCACAACCCCCCCCTAAGCTCCTTGCGGCCTACGAAACCCTCACAATCCCAAACCCACCAAAAGACCCTATAAATCCTTACAAGCAGAAATCCGAAGAAGCAGAGTTTCGATGACAGGATCTCTCGTATCAGCCGGACTCGCCTCGTCTCTGCCTCGGCTTTCCAAACTCCGATGCGACCTCGCTGCCGCGGTTGCTAGTGTGTGTTTTGTCGAGTTTTTTTTTGTCAGGACGTGGTTCACGGGGAGTTTTGATGGATGTGCTCTTTTGTACCCTTTTTTCGTTGATTACGGAGGTGTTCAAACAGGAGTCTGTTGGGTCAACAGCGATGCGAGTATAACCCGTCGTCACGACGATCAGAAAGCAAGAACGGCAACAGCAGCAGCAGCAGCAGCCAGAATGTCGTCGTCACACAGCGCCAAAGAATGCCTGCAACCTGCACCGGCACGTGCGCACTGAGACGTAGACGTAGCCCTTCCGCAGGCCACTCCAAGCCGGAGCCCGGGTCCCCGCCGGCCTCGCAGAGCGCGAGGAAGGAGAAGGCCCGGCCCGGGGGGGGGGGGGGGG
>CAJNJA010017000.1:0-11133 GCA_905231915.1 Symbiodinium necroappetens | reverse complement strand
GTAGTAGTAGTAGTAGTAGTACAAAAGGCGGGCAATTTCCTTGAACCCCAACTATTCCGGGATGCACGAAACACGCAGGGGCGCTGACACCCCCAAGAAGGTGCCCTACGCAAATTATGACTACACTGTTTAGGCACGTAGAATAGGACATTTGAGACTGGATTCCTGAAAATCCGGTCCAAGGGCTCCGATACATACATGCTCCAACAGAGCTGACCTCCCCATATGCTCCCGAGCAAAAACACACCTCTTGGAGACATCCCCTGAGCCCACCCCACCCGACCCACCCAACCACCAACGGCACGTGCGCACAAACAACCAAAGATAACAGAAGCTCAGCATCCACATGTTGCCCTCAGGCCCTAAACTGAAACCCAGATCCTGAAGACTCGAAATCCGGAAAAAAACAACGCGGAAAATGCCTACTTCCCTACATCCCTGCGGGACCTGGCTGTGTGATGATTTGCACTGAAGGCTTCGAAGTCGCTACCCGCTGCACCTGGGTGATGCGAAGGCTGATGAACCCTGGAAGTCATACCCGTCCACGACGTCTTATTTGCAGTGACTGGGGGGCAAGGGTGGGGACTGGGCTGCTTTGTGCTGTGGAGGTGAAAGGAGGGGGCGTTGCGAGGTTCAGGGTTGTGCGATCAGGGTTCAAGAAGATTTGACGTTGAAGCTTACACACGCATAAATTGATCCAATGGCTTCATGCTCCGTTCGGGGTACGGAATCTACTTGGAAGCTACACCTGCTGTCAGGATCGGGTTCACAACGCACACCCAGAACTTAAGGCTGCAACCACTTCCATAACCTTGGAGCAGTTTGCGCACAAGGAAGGTTTTCTGGGTCTCTGAAGCTTCCAGGCTTACTGCTCGGTGCGAAAATACCTTTTAGGTACGACTTCAACTTGCTATATGAGCACGTGAACGCTTCGGCGGCTTCACTGCATGCTACCAACAACCTCCGCGACCGCTGTCAGTGTAGTCAGCATCATACTTCCATCGCCCCAGAAGTCATCATCCAACTAATCGTGCACAACCTTCGGGCCTTCACCCTAAACCCTAAACCCCAAACTTGGGCTCTTCGCATCCAAAGAACACATGCAACAATCAGACGATTTTAAGGCTTAGGGGCTAGGGTTTAGGGCAACACAATAACTTTCAACACATGTTTCAATCAGCCAATACAGCAGCACCGACAGAGACGGTGCTTGTTTGCCGCCCTTGGCCATGCAAACTCGCCTGTGTGAGGGGAGGCCGCTCGTTCCCCATGATCTTGAAAACTTCATTGTTGGTGGAACAGGCTTTAAGCTTTATGGTAGCAGGATTTATGTAGAATACCGCATAGCGTCATGGTCAGACCTGCCCCGTTCTAGTATGGCGGCGCTGCTGCTGTTGGCATTGCTGTATCAGAATCACCACGCCATTACGACAAACAGTACTCCAGCTCCCGTGACTATCTAACACAAACACTACGAGCAACAGCAGCCGCACGGGCACTGTCACCGGTACCATCACCGTGGTGACAACCACCACGACGAGTCACACTACTACCACTACTACTACTACTACTACTACTACTACTACTGCTACTACTACTACTACTACTACTACTACTACTACTGCGACTACTACTACCACTACCATCACTACCACTGCCACTAAACTACGACGACGACGGCGGCCACAGCTACAGCTATTACTGATACTGCCTCGACTGCTACTACTGATGCTACTGCTGCGACTGCTGCTGCCACTGCTGGTTGCTTTTTCTACTCCAGTCGTGACTGCTGCTGCCAAGACCATTACCACGACCACTACCACCAACAACACCTCTACCAAAGCAGAATGTCCACGTCTGATGGCCGTTGAGGCTTCTCGTCGATTTGCTAGGCAGTGCAAAGTTCTTGCCGAAGCTCAAGCCACTGGGTCTTCAGGTCTATCGAGCTTCAGGCTAGATACGAGAATCGAGGTGATCTGAATGAATCAGAGGCTTTCGGTTTGAAGGCTTTGGGCGACTATGCTGGGGGGTTTCAGTCGTGAGCGCCTAGGTCTTGCAGCACCATTGGGGATAACTTGTGCAGAAGGCTTTGTCTGCACGTGTTGTCGCGGCTGACCTCAGCTTTGACGGAGCGGGGAAATGGTTTTTCGCTAAGGCGTCTAGAGCTTCTGCCTCACCCCCGAGCTTTAAAGTCCTATAAGTAACGCTTATACTAACACGCCTTTATGTCTTGTGAGGCTCTCTTTCACCTTGGCTCTTGTTCAGAGTGCTCTCGGAAGGCGTCTTCGCGTCTCAGCAGCAGAAGTCGTTGACGTCATCACGAGCGCCTTTCACAAGGACCCCCGGCGGGGGGAGGGTGGGTGGGGGCGTGGCCTAACCCTAAAACCCCCACCTACTATATACTATATAGGGTACTAGAGCCCTAGGGCCCTATATAGTAATTAGGTACTTGGAGGGTTAGGGTAAGCTCTCAAACTAAACCACTACAGAACCCCCTACAGGTTATTACCGCCAAGGTATCTACAGCTTTGGCCTTCTGCACAGGGGTTGAACAAAACCATTGATACGTGTCAATCGCCTCAAATGATACATCTCGTGAGACTGCTGATATGCTGCCCTCTGCCCCTGGCTTGGGATTCAGCATTAGGGGAACTCAACAGACACATACATGCAGGCATACGTACGTACGTATATACATATATGATATGCACATACCTATCTACTGAGGTCAAAGGGCGAAGACATAGCATCATAGAGTTCAAGTCAAGTCTAGTCTTAGTTTAGCCTAGCCTAGCCGATTATAGTAAAAAACCCACAACCCTACTGAAAACTCTTTCGGCACAATATACTAAGCCCCTATGAAACCGCTTATGGCAGCCCTCAAAGGAACCCTCATATAGACAGGAACTGGCCTGCAGGCGTAGACTGTCACGATGCCTCAGATGCGATACTGTAGCCATCTGGGGGTTTCCGAAAATAGGGGACCCTAATATAGTACCCTAAACAGTAGGATCCTTATTATAAGGACCCCAAAATAAGGTACCCTAATTTTCGGAAAGTCCCATCTCGCTTTGGCGTCTGGGCGGTTGGGGTTTTCGGGCCGTTTTAGTGTCACGACTTTAGAGTTTTTGGGCTTGAGGGTTTTATACGGCTCAGGCTTATGCAAGTCTAGGGCTGCACCCTGTTCGAGCTTCGACGTATTCAGACCCGTGCAAATATGTTTCGCCCCCCAGATTTGGGGGTGAATTCTACCTGGCGATCGGGGATGACCCTGCATTATCGGAGCTCCTTTTGTTGTAGCAAATCCCGCACCTTCAGGGTCCATGTACTCATCTGTTCTATACAAACGAAAACCTCAAAGCACAAGTCTATGCAAAACGAATGCATGGACGCTGAAGCATAGCACTCTGGTCCTTCAGCATTCAGGGCATTGGAGCCTCCATGGTCAAAACACGGGCTACATGTATCCCTAAACCCGAAGTTCTAAACCTCCTCTGCGACCTGGAGCCTACACCCAAAAGCCTCTAAAACTGCCCACGTCCCTTCAGCGATCATGGACATCACCGTGCGGATTCCAGGGCAGGCTCGAGGTCGGGTGGGGTTTATAAAAGGGTCTCCAAGCCCAAGCGTGGCAGAGGATAAAACTTAGATGTTGCTGCAAGCCATACATGTATAGTGTCCTTATGCAAGCACTGGTGGCGCATACGACTGCTCGCCAAAGGGCGAAGTAGGTGGAAGTTACTTTTTCGGGTTTGCAACTACAGTGTTGGGTTGGGTCGGGAGACTGCTGGATCGGATGTTTCGGATTAGGGCTTCGGGTTTAGGGATTTAGGGTTTAGGGTTCAGGGTTTAGGGGTTTAGGGTTTAGGGTTTCGGGTTTAGGGATTCGTGGCACACAAGTGTGCTGGCAGCCTCACCGCTCTAGCGAACCCCAATCAGGAAGAGACACTGCTTCACACGGTCATTGACTCTTACACTCGGCCGTCTCGGCTGCTTGTCGAAAAGCTTCAGCTTAAGCCGCGACGCCTATGGCGTTCTTCTGAAAGCCTCTTCCGAAGCTCGCTAGATCAAGTAGCCAACATCACAAGCCAAGGGCGCGCCTGTGGCACAAGCAACAAAGTTTGCATGCCTGGTCACGCTGAAGCATGGACTGCAGGCAATTATGGGAAATATGTCGAGCTTTAGTCTCTCACATTGCATGAGGGTAATGTCGAGCAGGAGTGCCGAAACTGTTGACACATGCTATCACCTATCTGACTCTACGAGTAGGTAGTTTTCTTGAAGCGGCAGGCCACGCACCGTCGTATGTTAGTTACTCGAAAATGCTGTTGCCATCAATGTTCGCACACCTGAGCCCTAAGCCACTGCAGGCCATGCTGCAATCGACAGCGCCGTTTCCCAGACGAGTGCAACAAAGGCCTCGGTTCAGCGATACTTGGTCCCAGCTTGTAAAGGGGTTCTATCAAGTGTTCTATAAGGGGGTCATAGGGGTTTATAAGGCTCATATATGGGTTCTTAGAGAGTTACTTAGAGGTTGTAAACGGCTCTGAAAAGGGTTCTGTAGAGGGTTCTATAGAGCTTTGTTATGCTTCTGGAATGTTCTACAGTGCTTTCGAAGCCTGGGGTGGTAAGCCCTGATCCTCAAAGCGTTGTAAAGTTCAAGCCAGTGGCAGGTCTAGAATATAGAGGCCTTAAAAACTTGAATAGGGTTTTGCGGTGCATTATAGTGTAACTATGCCCCAAGGAAGGACGAGCGTCAATGGGTCTCAAGGTCACGGGAATGAAACCCTCAAGCCCGAAAGTGCTCACCCTGAAAAAGCTCTCCTCCAGCCAGACGTGGCTTTTTCCTTCTCTCAATATCTCTAAAGGGGTGGTCTATTTAGCACGGTTGTGTAGGTTGGGACAAGGCCTTGTAAGGGTTGTATGAGTCTTGATAGGTTTCGATGAAGGCTTGATGGGTTTTCATGGATCTCCAAAGGGGTGTAAGGACGCCTGCCAGAGGTTTGATTGAATCTGATAGGTCTCTATTCAGCTTTGCAGTCTTTGTATCACCCACCTCTTTTCCATCCACCTGAGACTTTTTTGGTGCTCTCGATTCGTGGCTGGGGTTGGGGCCAATGGTTGCGGGTCAACTTCATTTGTGCATAAGGGAAAGCCAATGTAGGTTTGGGCTGGACCTGTAGGACACTTAACTGAACTAGCCGAAAGGAATGGAACTAATCGAAACTAAACTAACCAAAACCACACAATCAACCCCTTGTGAGGGATCTGAACGGTTGCAAAAGACTAATTACCAGCCCAACTTGGGACGACGTAATGGTGTGAAGCCTACCTTATGGGTTTATGAGCCATTTGAATCAACCCCAAGAGATAGGTTATATAGGGTTTGTAACTACTATACCCTAAACCCCCCTAAACCCCAAATCCCAAAACCTGAACCCTAAACTCCCCTAAACCCCAAATCCCAAACCCTGAACCCTAAACCCCCAAACATCCCCAAACCCCAAATCTCAACCCCCCCCTAAACACCCCCTAAACCCCAAATCCCAAACCCTGAACCCCCCCCTGAACCCCAAATCCCAAACCCTGAACCCTAAACCCCACTACAACAGAAGAAGGAAGCCTTATGTCGACCTTGGGACCCTGAGAGAGTGGCTGTCGGATTGCGTGTCCCAAAAAGCCGTGGCTGCCTGGCCCCTCTACGATGTAAAGTTGGTTTAGGGCTTAGGGTTTAGTTGGTTTAGGGCTTAGGGTTTAGGGTTGAGGGTTTAGGGCTTAGGGTTTAGAGCTTAGGGTTTAGGAATTAAAAGGCTGTTGGGGCTTGTTTTCTCCATGGGCTTAGGGTTTAGGGCTGTTGGGGCTTGTTTTCTGTAGGCTAGGCCGCGGTGCAAGGGTAAAGTTGAACGAAGCTACGACCAAATCCTTGGGCTTCCCATGTGGTTACCCACAGGCTCCTAATAGGATTCTAAATAGAAACCACAAAAAGGAACTACTTAGGGGCCGAGTATTGGGCTACAGCCCCATACAGCTGGACTGCTGGACGACAAGGCCGTGGCAGAACCTACCCTAAACTTAAAACCGAACTCCGGAACCATAAACCCTTGTAAATCCTCAACACTATTACGTACAGCGGTCGAAACATTACAAACTTCGACACTACTCCTTAGACTTCCCTCTGGAAATGATCGTATTACTACACCGCAACACCGTTTCACAGGGTTTAGGGTTTAGGGGTTTGATGCGGGAAGCTGAACCGATGAGAGTGCAGTCCTGGTCCCTTCTTTTGCTCTCCACGGGGCCGCTTCCACAGTGAGATGGATACACCCACTCCTGAACCCTATATGAATGCAATGAAAACCCCAAAACTAAGAATTCCGCAATGAATCCCCAAGGCTCAAAAATAGCCCAAAGGCCTTATACAGTATGGTCTTTGGGCCCAGGAGCCTTAAAATATGAGTCCTTAGAGCCCTAGATGAATGCGATAGAAACCCCTGAAACCTAGCAACTCCCCACATCCTAAACCGCCCCTGCAAATCACAGGATCAACTTCGGGACCTAAGCATTACGCAGAGACCCCGTACATGGTTTACATATATCCCCCAAGCCCTGAAGCATGAACTCCAAGCTTACGCCTTGCTAGCTTTCATGGCGCAACAGCCTTGGCTGAAGGCTTGGAAACTTGGCTTCCAAAGACCTTTACTGGCGGCTTCGTATTATAAATTATAGTATACTAATACGACAAAAGCCCTATTCCAATTATTAAGGCCCCCAAACCCTAAACCCTTATAGTATCCCGTATGGAACCCTTTAAAGATCCAAGCCCTGTGGCCCTCCACTCGGTAACCGCCCTAAACCCTACACCCTAAAGCAGACATCAGTAAACCCCTTTTTGGGGCTTGAAGAGCTTAGCCTTTGCCTCCCTGAACTTCTTAAGGCCCGCGTGATGAGACTCCAGCACCCGTAAACCTTAACACACGGATGCTGGTTCCCTATTGGGGCTACATTAACAATGATCAGTTTTATCCTTATTGGGTTTCTACTAGAACAAAAATGTAAATTGTAGCCAACAAGGACCCAGGATGCTTGAACTCCTTAGGGCTCTTACATGTCATAACCCTAGCTGCGCGGTGCACTAGCGGCACTAGATGCCACCAGCAACTCTGCAATACTCATAGGCTCCTAAGTAGTTCCTTTTCGTGGTTTATACTTAGAATCCTATAAGGCAATCAGAAAGAGGAACTACTAAGGAGCCTATGCATACTGGTTGGGCTTTAGATACCCGAAACTTCCGGGTCGAAACCACAAAAACCCTAAGACCTGAACACAAAAAGCCTATTTCCTAACACCTAAAACGCTACAACCCTAAACTCTGAGGCCGAAGCCCTTCCTAAAGGCACCCCAAAATGGGTAATCTCATGGCCCGACACCTATAAATCTATAAAAGGCTAATTGTGCAACCTACTTCTTGGGTCCAGGTAGAGAATCCTAAACCCCTAACCCCTAAACCCTAAACCCTAGCCCTAAACCATGCAGCCTTTGTGCAACCCCAAGAGTCTAGCCGCCTCATCTAGGGGCCCTGACAGTTCGAACAGGGCTTTGGGGTTTTAGGGGGCTTTGGGGCTTTGGGGATTAGGGGGATTTAGGGGTTTAGGGGTTCAGGCTTCAGGGTTTAGGGGTTTGCGTGGTTTGGGGCTTTGGGGTTTATAGGGTTTTGGGGCCAATATCAACATCACAGTAAGGAGCCTGAGGAATCTAACTCTTTACCGAACATGGAACAGGGCCCAAGACAAGCAGAATAGGGCTTGGTAATTAAAGAAAAAAGGATAAGGAACCCTGAAACATCGTGTTTACTAACTATGGCCCCGACCCGGACATTTAATTTACTTAATCTGAGCTCTCAGTCTTCCGGTCGCTTCTTGTCGTCGGCATTCGGGCGCGCACCCTGGCGCCCATCCCTGGGATTGTCGCGAAGATCAGGGCTGGTTTAAGGTTTGGGGCTTGGGGATTTGACCCGAAACGCTTTCGAGGTGGAGGGTTCGAGGTTCAAGGCCTTTTGCAATTCAGGTGCAAGGCTCTAGATTCTAGATCAGATCATGGCTTCAGACGGACAATCTCAGGTAGGGTTGAGGGGGCAGAGCTCTACAAGCTGGCAGGGGTGGAAGTTCGCCGAGACTGCAGAGAAAGCACTGCTCAAATCTATCCCGGAAAGCCCAACCCTAAACCCTCAACCATAACCCCTAAACCCCTGCGACTAGACATGCACAGTTGTAAGCAGGAAAACTGCCAGGGGAATACTGCAGAACTTGCAGTGGATGATGGAAGCCATCGTTGAGAAATCGTTTCTGTGCTCCGCTCCTCTGGATCATCCCATGGTATAAAAGAGAGATTCAGGAACACTACCAGGAATAACAGTGCAACTACTTACTCCGACCCCGATATTGGGCAGATGAGGTCGAAAGTGGTAGGCGACTCGGATAAAGGGTCTTGCTGAACGCTTTCACTACAGGCTGACGTTGTCTAAGAAGGGCTTTAAGGTTTAAGGTGCTGAAGCCCACTTCAAACCCTAAACCCTAAACCCTGGTAGCCCTATGATACTGTATCGTAGCCACCAGGAGTGCAGTCCCAACGTCCAAAACCGGTTCCCTGAAGCCTGCAGCATTCCCTTAACCCGAAACCCAAAAGCCCCTTATCACCTAATCCCTAAACCGTCAGCCTTAAGGCGGTTGCAGCATAGGAGCTTGTGTTGCCATCGCCTTTCCCTGGTAAAGACATGGGTTCAGGATGGTTTAGGGTTTAGGGTACGGCCACGGTTTCGGGTTTAGGGTTTAGGATTTAGGGTTTAGGGGTCTCGAGTTGATGATTTACAGTCTAGGGTTCAGGGTTTATAGGGTTGGGTTCGGCAAGAGATTACAGACATGCGAGCCCATCAGCCTCAACAATCAAATAAACCAGTGTTCTGGGGTGTTTGTGGCATTTGTATCATTTGCATTTTCGGGACTATGTGCGGGAATATTGCTAATTACTCAGGGTTCGAGGTTGTCGAAATCAAAAAAATTGCACGCCACATGTAGCGTTAGCACGTCAAGACCGAAAGCACGGCCTCTTGGATTTGTTTGCAACGGGTTTGGGCTGCAATGTGACAGGTGGTGATTTCCGGCCCCACGAACCTGAACCCTGAACGCTATACCCTACGTCCTAAACCCTTAAACCCCTAAACCACAAACTTCTAACCCCTAAACTCCCTAACCCTAAACCCCAAACTCCCAACCCGGAACTCCCTAAACCCTAAACCCTAACAAGAGTATCGACCCCGATAATGACCACAGTCCGGCTTGGATCCCTACGCCTAGCCTCACAGGTAGGGACTCGTGGGTTTAGAAGTTTAGGGCTTAAGGCTTAGAATCTTAGGATTTAGGTTGTAGATGTTTGGGGTTTAGGGTTTAGAAGATTGGGGTTTAGAAGTTCAGGGCTTAGAAGCTTAGGGCTTAGAAGTTTAGGGATTAGTAGTTTGGAATTTAGAAGTTTAGCAGGGTTGAGAAGCTCGGGGTTTAGACGTTTAGGGTTGAGGTGTTAGGGTTTAGAAGTTTTCGTTGACACCTCTGAAGCTTAAGGTGTAGGGGTTAGGGATTAATACTTTAGGGCTATAGGGAGGCCTCTCCATGATCTCAACACCTCGATCTCGCAGCTGATCCCGAATCTTGTCTGCCTGGCAAATCCAAAATGCAGATGTGGTTAGGGTTCAGGGTTTAGGGGTTTAGGGTTTGAGATTTCGGGTTTAGGGTTTAAGCTGGGCAGCAGTTGGTTACTACAGCCAGAGAAAGGCTGCAAGGCTGTGACTTTCACTCCCGTCGAACGTCTTCCTACTTCTCAAAAATCGAACTTTGGTTCTATCAAACTGAATACTGTGATTGAGAATTGCGCGCTGGCCCTCACACCCGGCAGTGAACTGCTCTTTGCGCGGAGTTGAAGCATTGCCCATGCTGCGGTGATGCCCTACTAGCCCCAGGCTCCTTCCTGATGCGAATGAATCTACAATGCTCGAGTCCTGCACCACACAGGCCTGACAAGCTGTAGATTACAAGGTAAATGACCGATGGCCACTGCACCGACCGGATGCCAGAACGAAGCAAGCAAGGAAGATGTCTGGGATATCTATCTCTCAAGTCACGGTCCCAGGCGTAAGAAGCTCTGACAGAAACGCTCGAGGGGGGATCGAAGGATTCTGCCTCCACGAAATCTCGGTGCATTCGCGCCTTCTCACCTGAGTTGACAAACAAAACCCCCATGGAGGCTTCGACACCTGGCGCAAACCAACTCCGGGTAGTCGAGCGCACTCGAAAAAGCGATTACTGAATCCAGCCCTTGAGTCGGAAATTTCCATTAACACACCCTAAACCCTAAACCCACACTCTTTCAAATCTACATCTGGAATCTGAAGTCATCGTGTCTTCTGCCGAGCTGCGGTCGACGAGCCTCACACATGGAGACTTTCCGAAAATTAGGGGGTACCTTACTTTGGGGTCCTTATAATAAGGATTCTACTATTTAGGGTACTATATTAGGGTCCCCTATTTGGGGAAATCCCCACATGGAGACTGGCTGGTCTACGATGGACGCGACTTGTGCAAAAGGAAGGAGCACGGAGCCAAGACAGAATCCGAGGCTGAACCGCAGATCAAGAAGAAGCTCGCAGCAACCGTTTCAACAACATGATGATCACACCAACCCAACCTATGATAGAAGCCATCAAGTTCGAACATGGATTGAGGATGATTAGTGCTGGACTTTCCATTATTACATAGTCATAGGGTTTGAGGATATCAACTTCTGGCTTCTGGTATAGAACCTGCCATGGTCACACAGGCTGAGCAGAAGCTACAAAACCCACCGTTAATGCCCATCGACATACCTGAGCAGTCTCTCTTTCATGATCTTGTGGGCTGCCGAGGAGCATATTGAAGATCCAACTGTTTGATGGCGAACCATCCCCTGCGATTTTAGGGTTTAGCATTTAGGGTTTAGGGTTTAGGGGTTTAGCATTTAGGGTTTAGGAGTTCGGAGTTTAGGGTTTAGGGTTCGGGATGCAGGGGTTTAGGGTTTAGGGTTTAAGTTTAGGGGTTTAGGGGTTTACGG
>CAJNJA010016999.1:0-11134 GCA_905231915.1 Symbiodinium necroappetens | reverse complement strand
CAAGTCAGCAGATGAACAGCAGGATGCGGATCCACGTGCACGACATCCCAGGCCAGCCGGTTCTCCTGAGTGTGAAGTCTTTAAGAGCTTTGGGCGCGGTGATCGATTTTTCGAACAACCAGGCTGTGTTCAAATCGTTGGATGCGGCAGCTGTGGTAGACCTTGAGACCACAGAGAGCGGCCATCAGCTGTTCCCACTCACTCGGGATGTGTTGCAGGGATCTACTCCGCTATCTCAGCCTTTTACGACGTTCAAGCAGTTTGCTCAGAACACATGCCGAGGAGGTGCAGCTGAATAGGGACAGCTCCTTCTGGTGGACAAAGGCGCACTCGCTCACCAGAAGGTTTTTGGAAAAGAAACCGCGCCAGTAGATGTGTACAGATATGAATCACTCAGCCACTGAAGCTACGGATACCATGCAGTGCTCCAAGCCCGACATGTGTTTCACCGCTACTCTCGAGAAACCACAGCAATCTTCGTGTAAGAGTCTGGGAAACTTGAAGCCTGATGACCTTGAGCCTCAAGCCAGAAGCTTACTTCAAGCCAAAGCGACCTGTGGAAGCCTCAAACACTTCCTTAGGAAGGTTCCCCGGCACTTGTTGTGTTCTTCCTCTAGAGAGCGAAGTGTGGTGATGCATGATGATGACGCGCCTAACGATAAAACCCCTGCATATGTCGTGTTCGGCATGTACACTCATGGGGGCATCGTCGGGGTGACTAAGGTGACCAGACAGTATCCCTGGCTGACTCGAGTGTTGTGCGAGGTCTTTAAAAGCCATGACAAGAACAGCCGCGTGACCTCCATTGGAATCTCATGTAACTGCAAGGCCCAAGCCCACCGAGACAAGTACAACCTTTCATGCAGTGAGAACACCATCATTCCCCTACAGAAGCCCAGGACCGGAGGGGGAATTTGGGTTGAAGGATCAGGTTTCAAAGGGAGGCAGGCGAGTAGGATGTGTGCGGGAAAGGAGGTTCAGGGATGTGAGCTTCCCCTCAAGGACACCATGCACATTGACCCCCGGAAGTGGCATGAGACCTCAGCATGGGAGGGAGACAGGGTGTTGATGATTGGGTACTCTTTGGGTTCCTTTTGGAAGGTGAGTTCAGGAGATGTGGCATGGTTGAAGCGTCATGGTTTTCCTTTTCCCTGGAGAAACATGAGGTCCCAAAAACAAGATAAATCGGAAGCGCTCCTAAGCCTCAAGAGTGACCAATCTGCCCTTGCGACCTCTCACTGCGAAGATCATGCCGAGCACCTCGCTGACGAAGGCCCAGATGCAGAGCAAGCTGGCCGAGATGGGAGAGACACCCCCCCCAGGGTGGACCAAGGTGCAGCTCTCAGCCCGGATCGCGGAGTTGACCTCAGAGTCAGAGCAGATTCTGACCGAACGGGAAGCTTCGAAGATGATCAATCGCTGCAAGACCAAGTTGGCCCTCCAGGAGCTCCTCGACGAGTACCACCTCGAATACACGCGGGGCCAGACAATGGACCAACTCAGGGGCCGAGCTCTTCGTCACCTGATGGAGACCAAGGTTCCCTCGTCGCCGCAGAACTACATGGGCTTCGGGAAGTACAGCTCCCTCACCTACGGTCAGGTGGCAACCAATTACGAGTCCTACACGGAGTGGTGCATCAAGACAGCCAGAGAGGAGGAGGAAGCTCACTGGAGGCTGCGTCGGTTTGCGCAGTGGGCACAGAGACTCAGCAAGTCGGAGAAGGAGGCACTCAGTCGCTTCCGGGAGAATGCCATCGAGGAGGAGATGAATGCCTGGATGGGGCACCGCCCGACTGGGTACAGCCGGGGCTACAAGTCAAAGACAGCCTCGAGTGCCAGCTCGTCAGAGACGGCCGACAGCAAGTGGGAGATGATGTCAGTGGATCGTCCAGACCACTGGACGGACAACGAGTTGATCCCAGAGAACAAGATGGGACCCGAGAAGAAGATCGAGGCCCTCGAGGAGGAGGTTCATCAGTTGAAGGAGATGGTGAAGGCTCAACTGGCCGAATCCGAGCACGCCCGGAAGCACAGCAAGGCAAAGGAGACCTAGGTCCCGAAGACGACCTGATCGCCGGTGAGCCCAGCAGCCCTACCGAGGAGGAACCAGCTCCTGGTCCCACGGACTCCTTAAACTTTCGGGTGGCTAGGCGTATCGGAGAAGCTTATGAGGAAGCCATGATGGGTTGTCTTAGGGATTTGGGAAAAAGTTCGGTTCGGTTGATTGAGATTGGGGCTTCGGAAGACAGTCTGTTGAGCAAAGAGTGTGAGGCGGTTTTTGGAGAAGGATCCGTGCGGCACTGTGTCAGGCCAAGAGTACGTTCTTAAGACGATTCAAGATGAGAAACCTCTGTGTGTGTGGTTCAGTCCGGATTCGGTTGCTTACTCTCCCGCGCAGAAGTTTAACAAGAAAACCCCTGACCAAGCTGAGAGACTCCAGGCCAAGCGGGACAGAGCCGATAGGGAGTATGAAGGAGTAGCCAAGGTCCTTCGGGCAGTAGCGTTACAGGGTATCACCTGCGTTCTCGCACTGGCGGATCAGTGTGAAGCCTGGAAGCAGCAGTGGATGTCTGACCTCCAACAGGACGTTGAGCTATACAAGGGGTCATGTAATGGGTGCCAGGTCAACTTGAGGGATTTTCAGGGTGCCTTGGTGTGTAGGAGTTGGGGTCTTATCAGCACGGATGGGGCCATGATTCAGAATCTTTCATTGTCTTGTGACCAGAGGCATGCAAAAGGTCGAGGGCTGGGATTTGAAGGATTGAGGCAGCAGGCATACACGAAGGAGTTTGGGAAAAGGGTCGTGAGACATCTTCAGAGGCTTGAGGGATGGTTTCAAGTTGCTCGCGATCTTCAAGGACCACAGAACCAGTGCTTTGCTGCAGCAGAAGCCCCAGGCTTAGGACCATCATCGGGAGATCCAGATGATCTCAAGGACATCCCTGCTGATGCCCGAAAGAGGATCTTTCAAAACCTCCGCCGGATTCACACTGCCACCGGTCACTGTAGTAAACAGTACCTCAAGGACAGCTTGAACAAACGAGGGGCGAATAAGGAGGTGATGCGGTGCGTCGAACATTTTTCGTGTGACGTATGTAAAGAACGCAGTAGAGCTGATCCACGAAGTCCGTCAACGTTGGTCGAGATCGTTCCTAAATGGCACACGCTGCAGTGTGATGCATTTGCATGGAATCACCCAGAGAGTGGAGAGAAGTGGCAGTGTATGTTAATGTTAGGGGTTGATGAGGGAAGTCGGTTGAGGGTTGGACGAGTTTTGTTTCAACATGCTAGCAAGACCCCGAGTGCCCAAGACTTTGTTGACTTCTTTGAGGGACAATGGTTACCGTGTTTCGGAAGGCCTCAGGTTCTTCGAATCGACCCCGCAGGATGTTTCAGAAGCCGTGTGTTGGATCAATACCTTCTTGAGCGACACATAGAAGTTCAACACATTCCAGCTGAGGCACACTGGCAGATATCTGTTGTGGAAAGGTCAATTCAGACGGTGAAGGCCATGATGTCCGCGCTCGTTGCTGAGCGCCCAAAGTATGCCTACCCAGGAAGCTTTTGCGAGAGCTTTGTGGGCAACCAATCATCGAGACCAGTATCATGGCTACAGTCCCCTGCAACATGCTTTTGGCCGTTCACCAAACGAGGTAGGACAACTAGGCGAGAGTAAGCTGAGAGAGGCTCCTATCCTCACCGAGAGCGGAGTGTCTGCTGAGTTTGGCGAAGACGCTAAGTCTCTGTACGTGGCCGAAAAGGCGTTCCTGGAGGAGCAAGCTAAGGAGCGCATCAGACGAGCCGAACTTGCAGGAGCTCGGCCTATGAAGAACTTCTGCCCAGGAGACCTTGTGTACGCCTGGAGAAGAATGACTCCCCGGGCCGATGGAAGCCGACACTTCAGGGGAGGTAAGTTCTTTGGTCCGTACAGGGTTTTGGCGACGGAAACTAGGGTTGATGAAGGGAATCAGCTTCGGGCAGGTCATGTCATTTGGTTGTACCGAGGTGGCCAGCTTATAAAAGCTGCCCCACAACAGCTCCGACCAGCGACTGCTCGAGAGGAGTCGTGGCACGAGCTACACAGCCAAGGCAACATTCCGTGGACCATTGCCGACACCCTGAAGAACAATCCACCACATCAGTACGAGGACATTTCGGCAGACGGAGAGAGCATGCCTAGCAGTGAGGTTCTTGAGAGGGAAGATGAGAGAAGAGAGAGAGAGGAACCTCCCCAGCAACCCAGAGAGAGAACTCCCAGACGACGAGTTGGAAAACAAAGACCGGATGAGCCCTCTGAACCTATGGGGCCCAGAGCAAACCGTGATGCTCCCAGGAGTCGTAGCCCCCCCCAACGCGGATCCGCCAGAGCCGGAGGTCGGGAACCTCCACAACAGGATGTGGCCCAGGTGGTTGAGGAGTGTGGGTTTGTGTTTCCGGAAGAGGAAAATGGATTTTGGCATCGGGAGGGTGCTGCGGTGTCATTGTCGGTGGAGTTGCCTAAAGTCAAATCCAAGCAAGGCAAGGAATGGACCAGGGATTTAGGATGTTTCTTCGCCAAGCAGCTTCGGAGACAGGCGGTGGAAATCTCTGAGCGCAATCTCACAGAGGCGGAGAAAGAAGGGTTTCGAAAAGCGAAGCAGAAAGAAGTGAATAATTTTATCATTGCCAAGGCCTTTCAATCCCTGCCTAAAGAGTACAAGCCAAGCCGTAGCCAGATCCTTAGAATGCGATGGATCCTGACCTGGAAAGTTGATGAAGCCCCTGAAGGAGAACCCCTGAAGAGAGACAGTCAAGGCAATGCTCTCAAACCCAAGGCCCGTGCTGTCGTGCTAGGATATATGGACCCTCTGTATGAGTACCGCCCCACGAGCTCCCCGACCATGAGTAGGACCACACGACAACTGTTCCTGCAAAGCTGCGCTAGCAGGAGGTTTACGGTGGAAAAAGGGGATATTAGTGGAGCGTTCCTTCAAGGTGATGAGTTTGGTCCTGAACGAGAAATGATGTGCGAGCCTTTGCCAGAGATATGTGAAGCATTGGGCATTCCGCCCAAGAGCACGATGCTGCTTACCAAAGCAGCTTACGGTCTTGTAGAGGCTCCGATACAGTGGTTTCTGACTGTGTCTCGTTTCTTAGAGAGCATAGGAGGAGAGCAGCAGCTGTCAGATCCATGTTGTTGGTCATTCTTTCGGCAAGAGAGAGACCGTGAAGGGCGTAGGATCTGTATAGGTCATGTGTGTGGTCATGGTGATGACTTTCTGTTTGGGGGCAGTGCTCAATGTCCTGAGTGGAAGGCAATCAAGGAGAAGATTCAGCAGAGGTTCAAATGGGGTCAATGGGAACAGAAGAAATTCACGCAGTGTGGGGTGTTAATCGAAGAGACCGACAAAGGTTTCACTTTGAGCCAGCCGGAGTATTTGGAAAACGTGGACGAAATCCATGTAAGCCGAAGCCGGTGGAACTCTCCAGGAGCTCCCGTGACACCTCATGAACTCCACCAGCTAAGGAGCGTTCTGGGAGCCCTATCATGGGTCTCCACCCAGGTGGCGCCACAACTGAGTGCTCCTACAGGACTCCTACTGTCAAGGATTCATTCGGGAACCGTAACGGAAATCATTGAGACCAACAAGCTCCTGAGAAAGGCTAAGCTGAACCAGCACCAGAAGCTCTTGATCCACAGACAGGAGGATGGTGAGCCCCTTTTGGCCGCATGGGCCGATGCTGCGCATGCCAACAGGAATGATGGTGGTTCTACGAAGGGGATCTTCATTGGATGGACCGCAGGTTGCTGCAAGGAGACTTGGTAGATATAAGTCCCATCTTTTGGCAATCTGCCAAAGCCCATAGGACCTGTCGAAGCTCGGCTGCAGCAGAGACCTTGTCAGCAGTAGATGCCGAAGATGAGCTGTACGCGATTCGTCTTCAGGTGAGTGAGTTTCGTGGTGATGTGGTGTCCTTATGGTCCTGTGATGCGTCCGTGAAGACTGTGGATGGGGTGTTGATCACGGATAGTAAGAACTTGTATGACCGTTTGAATCGGACGGTGATGACGTTTCGTGGTGAAGAAAAAAGGTCCGACATTGAATCTATGTGTCTGAAGGAAAGTATGAACTGTACGAGTCTGAACATCCGGTGGGTGAACGGAGACAGTCAGTTAGCTAACTCGTTGACCAAAGAATCCGAACCACACCAAATCTGTGAATATCATAGACGACGTGGGCAATGGAGGATTGTGTATGATCCGGAGCTTATTTCGGGTAGAAAGCGGAAGCAACAGGGTTTAGATCGCTTGGAGACCAAAGTGGCAGAGTGATTCCTTCTTTTGGGTTTTTACGACTTAAAGTCGTGGGGCCCATGCAAGCTTCACAGAAGCTTCAGAGCTCGCGCACGCACGGAGTGGTCGCAGCGCCATTTGCTCGAAAAAGGAAGAGCGGTGTAGGCCTTGACCCTTTGTGCTTCGGCCCGCTTTCAAGGGGTTAGGGTTTCCTCGAAAACCTGCCTTGGCACGTCCAAACCAAGACTCTGCAATCTTCTCCTGAAGCTTGGAAGCATCGGCGCCAGGGGAATGGATGGCCACGAGGATCGCCTGCACCAACGACCAGCAGATGTTGCGCACTGTGACGATTGGGAGAAAGTGGAGCTCCCAATTGTGGGTCCACGTCCACTTGGACTGCGCCAGCCCCAGAAGCAACAGGAAATATGCCATGGCGGCGTTGGTCACCCGCGTCTCTGGGCCCAACCCGTGTGGCCCTTCCGATGCTGAGCTGATCAATCCGCTCAGCATCTGCAGCACTGCCATGCCGAAGCCCTGCCATCCCCGATGGCAGTATGCCGGGTTCAACCTGTCCAATGCCTGGCGGTCGGACTGACCGTCTGTGCCGACGAAACTTTTGAGAGGGATGCCACCTCTGAGCATCGCTGCGCAATCCACCACAATGGCCCCGAACCGCACGCTTCTCTGGCCGCTGCCTGAGGTAAAGTGTCACATAGTGTCGCTGAAACATCAAGCCGAACCCCTATAACTTATAAAAGGCCGCTGAACCTTTACCAAACCCTCACTCCGGAGAACCTGTGTGGAACGCCAGGCGCTTCAACAGGTGCAGGGTGTCCAAAGTGCACCACCTGCTTCCCCCTGTAAAGCATCTTCTTGAAGGGCATGTACCTGAAGCCGACGGCCTCGTAGGAGCAATGCCTGAAGAACGGCACGGCAGATGCCGCCTCCGGCGGTGCAAGGCCCAATGAGGTCCGCATCAGAAGCATGTTGGAGGTGCCGGCATCGCAGGCGAAAGCTGTTGGGGCATACCCTTCATTCTCCTGCACGAAGCACTCCGCGATCTGCCCCATGAGCTCCAGGAAGAAGATGCCTTTGCCGGTGCTTCCGGAAGGCATCGGCACGGCAGCGACACACCACAAGGAGGAGTTGCTCTCGACACGGCTGGCCACCACATGAACTGTCAGGCTCGATCGGCGATCGGGAGGGAGGTCGTCGCCAGCCTTGAGCAGGGCGAAGTTCTCACTCGCGACCTTGCTCCATTGCCCGCCCACCACACAGCACTGCCCAGCCTGGCGCAAGCCCACAATGGGCATGTATGATCGATGCCAGCACGTCTCGTCAATGGCGAGGAAGTAGGTTCGTGGCTTCGTGGCAGCGATGGACAGGTTTTCCAGGATCGTCCGAGCGTTCGCGACCAGCAGGTCCGGCTCGGCATGGGCCAGCCAGCACTGAGGCACTCCGGGCATCAGCAGGTCGATCTTGGACTTCCGGTTCGTGACGCCGAAGAGGCCCAGCAAGTTCGTCGTCTCTTTCGACCTGCCCAGGCTGCAGTACACTTCTTGCAGAGTGTCACAGTCAATCGAACGATTGAATCTGCTCAGCCCTCCGCTGAGTTTCTCCTGTTTGAGGAGAAACTCTGAATGAGACAGTTCACCACCTTGTGCCCAGACAACGCCCCGCTTGCGACTTTCGACGCAAGCTCCAGAGTATCTCGGCTCACGGTGTCGTCCAAGACCTTGCTGGCGAAGCGAGAGATCAAGGCCTGAAACGCCGTCCTTTCGTCGTTGCTGTCATCGCGGAAGTGGAGGCCAACAACAGCAGCTTGGACGAACTCGTGCAATCGCTCGGTCCGTTGCGCAAGGCTCACCGCCTGGAGAAGCCGCTTCAGGTAGGCGACACGGCCGGCCTTAGTCTGGACGGCGAGCACCGTCGCCACCTCACCAGGGCAAAGAGGGCTCGCTTCGTCCGTCAAGAGCTCTTCCTCGAAGCTGGCCTGCTCCTCGTCCGTGCCGTACACCAGGGTGTGCAAGTAGGCCGCGAACTGGATGCGCAAACACCAGACGGCCACCTCCTTCCGGAAAGCCTTGCTGTCAGCAAGCCGCTGGCACCGAATGCATGCCAACCCGCCGGAGCGTGCTGCATTGCAGCACTGCTTGTGCTTGAGGATCAACATCTCGCCGTCCCAGGTGACCACACAGCTCCGAGTGTCGTCCTGCGCCGCAGCCTTCGTTTGGATCATGCCCTTCTTCACCCACCTGACACACGAGGCCTCCAGGTTGTCGATGCTGGATCGCCCTTGCCCCAGCGGAATGCCAGGGCAGTCCCTCCGCTCTGGATCTGCGCCGGTGCTGTTAAATTTCGCTTGTGGACCGCAAGGTCCTCATGACGCAATATATATAGCGCCTGCCGGACTCGGCAGCTCGAAAGCAATTGATCTCGAGCTTGCAGAGAACGCAAGCCCACACGTTTGCGACGACATGGCGATACGTCCCCGGCCTGTGGTTTTCGATCCAATCGCAGAGTCGGGCCGCCTGCTGACCAATTTTCGGTCTCCCCTTTCCGGTCGTTCGGGCGATGCCGCAACCAAATCCGCAGCATCCTGGATGGCGGCGTCAGCATCATCCTGAACGACGGGGGCTGTCGCGGAAGCGATGATACGATCCCGGAGTCGTCTGCAGGACTCACACTTGATCCGCTCGGCCTTGGCAACTTGCAACGCGAATCGGCTCCAGTGGCCAGGGGAGATGTGGTCCTTGCAGGAGTGGTGCATTTTCTGGAACTCCCGGCTGAAGCTGATGCCGGCAGCTTTGGCACGTTCCACGCCCTGTTGGGTCAGCTGCTTCTCCAGCTGGGCCTTGGACAGGTTGCGATGTTTAGGCATCGCCTCCTCGCCGTCCTCTGCATCGGCAATAGGCACTAAAGCCTCATCAGCTGGCCGCTTCGGGCGATGCTTGACCCTGGCAGGGGCTGGTTACTGTATGCTACTATGGATACTGGATATACACAAGCCACACCGCGAGGCAGAACGATGCACGGTAACCCGGCATCCCAATGTCGCAAAGCATCTCGTCTTCTTGATCCGAGACAATCTCCTGCTTGACCTCGATAATCACCTCCTTGACGAAGTTGGGGCTGCTCTTCTCCAACAGCTTCGGATCCGGTCGTCGTGGAGGCGTGCTAAAGCCCTTCGCCAGTTGGGGCTGCTCTTCGACCGCTTTGGATCCGGTTGTCGAGGAGGTGTGGAGGTAGAGGTCGATGCGCCATGACAGGAGTTTGTCCAGCCAGTCTTCATGACGGCGAAGAAAATCCTCGGGTCTGCCAAGAGTGCATCTTGACATCCCGGCCACAGGTCTCCCAGTCGTCCTCCTTGCCAAGCTCCAGCCGCATCTGAATGTACCGCATGTGCACATACTCGAACTGCTTGCTGCCATCCATGGCTACAAAGAAGTCAAGAACGTCTGAGTCGCTCAGGCCTGTCCTCGCCTCCTTGCCACGGCCGCCGCAAGAAGCCCGGGATGACCTGGGCCGCACAGGAGACACCAAACCAGGAGACACCAAACCCCGTAAAATGGACAATTGCAGGGTGCCGGATCTTTGTGGCTATGGTGTGGCCAAGGGAATCGGGACCCTCCACCACGAGTTTGTCCACTTCTCCATGTTCCCAGCCTTCCCTAGGAACTCCTAGCAACAATCACAAGAGACCACACCAGGAACCCAGCACGAGCAGAACGAAGGGGTTTCAGCTGCTTGCAAAGCCCGTAAAATGGACAAATGCACGGTGCCAGGTCTTTGGGGCTATGGTGTGGCCGAGGGAATCGGGACCCTCCACCACGACTTCGTCCATTTCTCCGTGTTCCCCAGCCTTTCCCCTAGGAACTCCTAGCAACAATCACAAGAGACCACACCAGGAACCCAACAAAACAAACGGTAACGAAGTGGTTTCAGCTGCTTGCAAAGCCCGTAAAATGGACAATTGCAGGGTGCGGGTCTTTGGCGCTATGGCGTGGCCGAGGGAATGGGGACCCTCCACCACGATTTCGTCCATTTCTCCGTGTTCCCAGCCTTTCTCCAGGAACGCTCATCTGCTTGTCAAAGCCCATAAAGCCACAAAAGGGACAGTCGCAGGGTGCCGGGTCCTTGGGGCTGTCGTGTGGCGCGGAAATCGGGACCCTTGACCACGAGTTTGTCCATTTTCCCACACCCGTTCCACGCTGCTACTTCAACTCTGCCACCGGGAGATTTGCCCTTAGTACCAATACCATTACCAATGGTTCAACGGTGGTAGCAAACTCTGCACGGGACAAATGCTGAGCCTGGAGCTAGTGGGCACGGCACCAGAGGTTTCTCTGGCTTGGTCGCCACCAAAGCGTCGTGGCTACTGACCTGGCCGGATACGATGGGCTTGATTCCTCGGCCTATGCCAAGAGTACACACGCCACCGGTGCAGGCCTGTGGCTCTGGCTCGGCAGCATGCATCGGCGCCTGCATCATGTGTGATTCCAAGGTTAGTGGCTGCACCGAACAGGAGGCACGCCTGTGCAGCCTTCTCCTTCTTAGGCATAACTCGAACGACCTCGCCCACCGAGACAGACTGATTGCTCACAGCAGGATGAAACTCGAAATGCACCTTCATCTGGACATCACCGTCTGCTGCCTCCTGCTTGGACACTGCCACTCCATCGCCGGAGCCCTTGAGGTTGGAGGGTTCAGGGCTTCAGAAGGCTTTAAGGGTTTAGGGAATTAGGGGTTTAGGGATTAAAGGCTTGAGAGCTTGTCAACTGCAAGTTGCGCTCCCCCCCAGAGCGCAAGCCCGTTAGCAGACCGTTAGCAACGACTTCAATGCGGCGCTCATCCTGCCGG
>CAJNJA010016998.1:8016-36122 GCA_905231915.1 Symbiodinium necroappetens | reverse complement strand
TTTAGGGTTTGGGGGGGGGGGGGCATCGGTTTAGGGATTGGGGCTCTAGGGTGTAGGGATTACGAAAGTCACCAAGACGAGTTAGGGCTCATAGCTCTCCACCCCACCCTAAACCCTATAAGTACTAAATACTAAGTCTCATCATCCCTCAGGTAAGCCCTAAACCACAGCCCTGGGACTGGCAGGGCAATACTGCGAAAAGAAACTCATGCACCGGTGGCGAACACCTCAAGCAATTCGTTGAAGACCCCTGTTGCAAGGGTTTAGAGTTCAGGTTTCGATAATTTTGGTTTACAGGGATACATTTGGGTTCACGGAGCGCGCTGAAGCTGAAGGCAATAACAAAGCGGAGGCCAAGCCTGAAATATCTTGCAACACACGTGCTGAGCCCAAAACACTGAAGAAGCTCTCTTCCAAAGCGCACACGAACTCTAAAGCCTAAGCTGCCTAAACCCTAAGCCCTGACAAGCCATGAAGAGTTACAAGTAGAAGTATTGCGTGTATGCTGGCTCTAAGCCCGAACTCAAACAAGACATCTCAAAGAGAGAGTCATTGATTAGTTGGGGGTATCTGAGAGTCCAGTGGCTATTGAAAACTTCTAACATTATGTTTACAGGATTGTGTGCGCGGATTTCTGTTTCCGGGATTGTGTTTCCAGGATCCTGTTTCCAGGATCCTGTTTCTGTTTCCAGAAGCCCTTTTCTTGATTCTAAGTCCTAATGGCCGAGCCCTGAAACCTACAGCCCGACCCCCGAATCGCAAACCCTAAACCTTCAATCCTAAACCCAGGGTTTTAGGGGTTCTTTAGGGGTTCAGGGTTAACCCTAAAGCCCTAAACCCTANNAAAAAAAAAAAAATAAATAATAATAAATAGACCCTGAACCCTAAACCCTGAACCCCTGAAAACCCTAAATCCCCATCGATGCTTCGAGGCCGGTGGTGATTGCCGACTGGCCGGGCACTTTGCAAAGCTGGCGGAGCTCGAGCGACCTGCGTCCGCCTGGGAGGACTGGAGCGTGTTTTCCCTTCTTTTTAGGGTTTAGGGTTTCGGGTTTAGTAAATTTAGGGTGTTTTAACGTTATAGGGGATTTTTGGTAGGATTTTAATCCCAGGTGTGTCACGGTTCTCTTTGACTTTACTGTCTGCTGGGCCTTCTTGTGGGGCAATTGAATATTTCAAAAATGATTCAGAAGTAAGGGTTTGACACAGGTCTGAACAGTCAGGGTTAGAGTTTGTCTAGGTTCCCCAGTAGTACCCTTTTGCCCTTTTTATTTGGGGTCTCCTTATTAAAGTCGACTATTCGGAAAACAGAACGCGTCAAAATACGGGCCTGCGTTTTTGGATGCCGTGTACAAGCTAGCGCATGCTACATGTGTATATTTTTAAACGGAAGTCGAATATGACTATGCTGCATATGTAGAAATGTATACTTGGAACATGCTTTGTCGAAGTTCGATTTATTGCCAATAAACATGTAGTGACTAGTTGTCCAGTACAACATAACAGGTTACTTTTTGTGAATGCATACACAGTAAGGAACATGATAAGCAAAATACATCCCTTACTGTATTCTAGACACTGAGGGAGGCGCGCGTGCAGCGCCCCTGTGCGCGGACGCCTGTCCGGTGGTCTGTAACATGGCCCATGTACGCGCATGCCTGCTACAGTCTGCAAGGTCATATCTGTCCTACATGAATATTTGCTTCATCTTTGCTTTGTTCATTGTCGCCTATTCGTTAGCCTTTCATTATTTCTTCCAGATGTACTTGTATGCAAATACATTACGGCCCGTGTTTCGACGCGTTGTAATAGTATGAATCCTTATTGTTTCTAGTATAAGTAAATGACACAATAAAGGGTACATCCATATTGATACGACATCTGCAGGTCACGACCTCAGCATCGTCCTCGCGAGTCACGCCGTCAGTCTCTCCATAATAACTAATAATGTAACAATCAAACAATGTTATATGTGGTTATGGTTGTACGGCTATGGACTTCTAAAGTCCTTGCCTCAGTGAACTTTGTCCAGATCGCCGGAACCCGGAATTCAGCCGCTTGTCATCCTTGATGTCCAGTGAGGAGGCCATGCTGCTGGACAAAGTAGGCACCGTCGTGGGCGACCACATGAACATGCTCCCCTTCGATGGTGCTTACATCGCGAGTGATGATCTGGAGGCGGAGATCTTGATCCTGGAGGCATGCCAACTTTGTGCAGACACAGCTATTCCCTTGACAGTGAGATCGTGGCCTACCCGATTGCCTTTGACGTTGCCTCGTCGTGCACTTCGGGACAATTTGAGTGCGATCAAGACTGATGTCTCGATGGTCTTAGACTATAGGAACTGCTTTATCAACACCATGTCCTGAGTGTGATGTGAGTGCATTTTCTGATCAGGAGGAACAATTTTCGGCACGAGTCTTCAATGCAACTCGTTTGTTCGACTCACAGCGCCCCAGCGGTGGAGGATACCGTCTGGTTCACATCTGCAAGGAAGACATCCTGGCAACTCGTCCGTCAGACTCGTCACAGGTGTGGCTTGGACATCATCCTCTCCAAGAAGGGCACGGCCATTGGTTTGGTGCCACTCAGCAAGAGAATGTCGTCACTTTGATTGACACAACTGCAGGCCACAGACATCTGGAATTGGACATTGCGGCCTGGCAGTCTGTTGTGGAGTCTGACACGATGACTACATGGTTTATCCTTGAAACTAGTTCCCCATGATTCTCCTCAAGAAGTCGGTCATGCTTTTGAGCTCACGGGGTTCTCGATGGAAATTTCTATGGATTTCATTGAAATCACTACGCCTTTGACCTGCTGTGCTGAATTTGATGCTCCTTTCGCCCGACGTGACTGTGTGTCCGCTCGACTCTACACACTGCGCGGCATGAAGGAAGTCACATGTGTGTCAAGCGTTGCACCTCCAAGTCATGCAGGGTCACTCACCAGTACAACTTTCGGAGTGTGGAGACACACATTGGCATTGGAAGACATGGAGTACATCTTCATCAACAGCAAAGTTGGATTCGCTATCGACTTCCTCGACTATCATGCAGCACTACAGTTTCGGGGACCATTGAGCAACAACGCCATCGAGCACGCCCAATCGGAGTCTTTATGGGGAATATGCTGATGCTCAACTTTACTACATGGTGCTCCATGAAGCTTCGAATTTGTGATCCTCCCTGCAGAAGGTGCCCTTCCCCCAAAAGATGAGAAGCATCGACCTGCAAAACCCTTTGACCCAAGAGTTTCTACTCTCCTACAGATCCTGGTGGTTGCAGCGAAATGCATTGGCAATCCTCCTGCACATACTGGTCGACCACGTAAGGACCGAAAACCGCCAAGTCGTCAAAACGCATGGTTCATGTCTGTGGATCCCAAGAGCAGCCTCGTCTTGGCAGTCACGAACATGAAAACCCAGAAAACAATGCGGTATCGTGATCCAGGCTGTTTCCAAAGCTCCCCAGGTCAACTGCATTATCTACGACAGCATATGTGCATGCTATCAGCAGCTGGGGCGTGAGACAGCCTTGATGTGCCTGTCCTCCTCTGGTTCATAGACGTCTTGATCGTCGCCTGGAGAATGTCAACACATCAGCAGCCGAGCAAACTTCCCATGGTTCCGCAACTACGCTTCGGTGCTCAACACCAAGGCAACGGCTTCCCACATCTTCCACGTGCTTGTCTATGTCAAGAGGCACAACGATTTGATTCGTCGCAACTACAAGAAGCACTTGAACGCATTCAGCGCCATGAAGAAAGTCGCGCGGGTCAATCGCGTCCTTCGCAATCCGCAGCTTAGAAGTACATCTGCCGCCGTCCCAGCGCTTCCTCCCGCACCGCCATGAAAGCGAAAAAGAATGTCAGGAAGGTCCACCTCAAACACAAGGAGATGAAGAAGTGAAGCAACGCCAATGCTAGGGCCGCCTTTTCAAGCGATTTGTTCTGGGATCCTTGTGCAGGAGCATGCAAAGCTGTCGATGGAACTGTTGACTGTAATATATAGTGTGTTTGCACATTATCGACATGCGGGAGTCATGGCCTGTTCAAGAAGACACATGCATGAACTTTGCATTGTGTGAATGACGCATACGTGTTGTTGTCACAACTCCATCTCCGCAGTCATCTCTCCTGACAGAAATCAATGCAAGAGCTGCACCAAGCACACGTAGATGCTACAGATTTAGTATGTATGTAGTGCTTCCACTGAGGTGTGGGCCCCAGATCCCTTCGAGCTCGACCGTCAGTTATTGATGTGTTGTCGGGTGTGAGGTGGCTTGTAGAAGTTACTGTTAGTGTTTCCCTCGAAAAACACGGACCCGTATTCCGACGCACCCTTTGGGAAAAAGGGTACCCTTAGCTACTGGGGAACCTAGTTGTGGCTTGGATGATTGAAGTCTGAGGGTTCAGGTTTGAGGTTTTGTAGCATTGGGGGCTTTGTTCGCCGGGGATGAGTTTTTGGATTGTTGCCTCACGCTCGTACGAGCCAAGACCTCAAAGAGCACATCAGCCATGTATCAACCCTAAACCTTAAACCCCTAAACCTAATAGTTGTCGTTATGGATGCACAGGCGTGCTCCTAAATACGTAAAACCCTGAGCCCTGCACTTCAAGGTCGGAAGCGCTATAGGTTTTTAAGGGAACCCCCCCCCCCCCCATAAATCCAACCTCAGGAACCTTAGTTAGAGAACGTCATCTCAGGAGTTGCTGCCTGCCTTCGCAGAGGAGCGTCAGGCCCTGAAATCCAGGGCTTCAAACACACAGATTGGCTGTTATTCTAAAAAGCGCACAAACAAGCAACAAGTCTAAGTATACTTATACATGCACTATATATATATATATAGATAGATGTAGATACATAGATATGCATATATGCATATAAATATATGTATATATGTAGATGTTTGCATATGTATAAATCCGTATATATAATGTGTATATATATATATATCTATGAATGTAAAACATCGAACAAATGCAACTAACTATGAGTGCAACAAAAAATAAAATAGGTATAAGCATGAACATGGAAATGCAGAAACTATAGATAAATCCGTAAAAACAACAAGTATAAATAACTAAGTAGATGAGTGAGCAAGTAAATAAACACATATACGTATCTATCTGTCTATCGATCTATCTATCTATTCGCCTACCTACCTACCTACCTACCTACCTACCTACCTACCTACCTACCCACCCACCTACCGGTCTATCTGTCTATCTGCCTATCTGCCTATCTATCTATCTATCTATCTATCTGTCTATCTGTCTGTCTATCTGTCTATCTATCTGTCTATCTGTCTATCTACCTATCTATCTACCTATCTATCTACGGTTTTGGCTATGAATCTACCTTCCTTCCTAATCTAATCTGATCTAATCTAATCTAATCTAATCTAATCTAATCTAACCTCATCCATCTATCAGGCTACCTATCTATCTATTTATCTATCTATTCATCTGTTTATCTATCAACATATATCTATCTACGGGGTGATGATACGGCTTATGGGTTGTTGGATCCAAAGGGTCTTCTGGGTCTTTTCTCGTTTGATAGCTTGCTGCCACTTTACAGTTCAGGCTCAGGGCATTGTGGCGGGCCTTACCCTCATTTTGGGTTAAGGGTTTTGAGCTTAGGGTTTAGGGTTTAGGGTTTTGAGTTTAGGGTTTATGGTTTGACACCAACCAGCCTGACATCCGGATCTCACATGTCAAAGCCCGAAACCCCACACCCCTAAACCCTAAGCCCTTAGACGTTGAAGGAAGGAGCCCTCCAAGGAAGCCGTAAAAGAACGCCGCAACCCCCTAAACCTTACTTAAACCCCACTAAAGATCGTATAAACTCCCAGAAGCCTAAACCCCAATTATCCTTAAACACACCTTGAAGGAGCTTCTCAAGGAACCAGGGGAAGCCCACCCTAAAGGCCCTAAGCCCTAAGCCCTAAGCCCAAAGCCGTACACCCTAAAGGCTATAAAACCTAAACCCTAAAACCCAAAACCCTAAATCCAAAACCCATAACACCCTAAGCCCTAAACCCAAAGCCCATAACACCCTAAACCCTAAAGCCCCTAAAACCCCTAAAGCCCTAAACCCTAAAGGCCCCAAACCCCCGGCAAGCCCTGAACGAAAGGCTCTGGAGCTTCCGGAGTCCCTGCTGAGCTACTCGGTTCCCCACTAGCACCCTTTTGCTCTTTTTTTATGTGGGTTTAGGGTTTAGGGCTTAGGGTTTAAGGCCTAATATCAGGAAAAAGGGTACCCTTATTATTAAGGGGTTACTGGGGAACCTAGGCTTTGATCCGGCGAAGCGCCTGCATCCCGTCGTGGCCATGAGGTCCGGGACAGCTTCAGGTTGTAGGGACTTTAGGGGTGTAGGGGCTTTAGGGTTTTAGGCTTTAGGGTTTTAGGGCTTTAGGCTTTAGGGTTTTAGGGTTTTCGGGTTTTAGGGTTTGGGGGGTTCAGGCTTTAGGGTTTAGGGGCTTTAAAGGCTTTAGGGGTTTAGGCTTGAGAGGTTTAGGGGTTTAGGATTTCCGGGTCTAGGGGCTTTAAGGTTTTGGGGCTTGAGGGTTTAGGGGTTTAGAGGTTAGGAGTTTAGGGTTTTAGGGTTTGGGGGTTTAGGCTTTAGAGGTTTAGGGGTTTAGGGTTTAGGCTTTAAGGGTTTAGGGTTGAGAACGCAGGTTTTAGAAATGTTTCGGGCTTACGAATTTCGGGGTTCAGGAATTTAGGTGTTTAGGGTTTAGGGCTGAGGGCTGTTCAGGGGGCTTCATATTGGTTTCACGGGGAGTTGTCAGGCTCTCGGGTATATGCGAGTTAGGAATTCTAGTTCAATGCGGGCCCTTCACTCATCATAAAAAAAAATGTCGAACATTCAAAATGTGTTATCCTTCAGCTGACCTTTCAAGCGTTCGTCATGAGGGTCTGTCGGGCTTGGTCCAGACGCAGACTCCCAAACCCCAAAAATCCTGAAGCACAAGAAGCCCCACCCCCCCAGCAGGGAAACATCCTAATCCCCAAGCCCTCCTAGCAGGAGCAGTTTTTTTCAGCACCTGCCTGACGATCCAAACCCGCTGCCGCCGAACCTTGCGGATTATAGCAGCTCTGCCGCCGTGCCAGTGTTTAGGATACAGGACCTACATAGGGTTTAGGGTTTAGGGGTTCAAGGTTTAGAGTAAGGGTCTAGGGGTTCAAGGGTTGGGGGGGGACTCAAGGTTTTAGGGTTTAAGGCTTCGGGTTGAGATGTTCATTATGCGGGCCCTTAACCCTGAGTCGAAGTTTGCTTTTCTTGGATCCAAGACTTTTTTAGTTGCGGAGCAGCTTCGCATGGCTCTCAGGCATAGGACGGTTATTTGGGGGACAGCTAGATTCCGCACCCCAAACGGTTTGCTTTTGGGTCGGTTTAGCTTCAGTCGCTGTCTTGCCTCAATTCGCAGGCTTGCAAGCCTCATATTATCTCGGATAGGTCGGATAGGTATATCTATGTTGGTGCGTATGCAAAAAAAACGCATTGTAAACGCCAGTTCAATTATCAAGGCCCCTCCTTACCCTTCCTGCGGTTTCCGTTTCTCAAGCAATGACCCATAGAAGCCCAAACTAGTCTTCACTTTGAAGCACTACATCCTAACTAATTAGCACTTGACAACTGAAGAAGGTTTTTCCCAGAGAGCTTGCATGAGCAGCACCTGAACCCCCAGTAGAATAATCATCAAAGGCATCTTCCTCGTATGTGTTTGAAATAGCTCCGGCCTCGACTAGCTTAGCAGCTTTTCATGTAAACTACGGCTAGATCGAACAGAAGTATATAATGTTGGCGAAGTTCCCAAGTGGCACATAATGAAGTTGCCTGCTCGTATAGAGTCGCATTGGGGACACATCGTCGCCACCTTCGAAAGCTAAGCCGAAGTCAATACGGCTACCCATCACATGCCAAAAAGGCGCCACCCCCACAGCACTGGCTCAAGATCGAACCTTAAACCCTAAACTTCCCAACCCTAAACCCCTAAACCTTAAACCCCAAACCCAAAACCGCTTTAAGCCAGATGTTTCAGGTCAGTTACTAGCACGAACCGCGAGTGGCCCTCGAAGCGCCGCAATCGAAGTCCTCAAATAATGAGTACTTGGACCCTCAGGGTAAGCCCTAAACCCTAAAAGCCCTATAAACCCAAGGTGAAGAGGAGCTGAGCACTTGCGACACGATGGCCAAGAAGAAACTTTGGGCTCTGAAGCTGATGCTCCAGGTAGGGCCGGTTGGCGCTTCCGGTTCAGCGTCTGAGGCTTGAGGGTTCAAGGCTTCAGGGTTTAAGGGTTTAGGGTTTTATTTAGGGTTTAGGGTTTTAGGGTTTAAAGGTCTCGGGTTTGAGGGTTTAGATTCGAGTTTCGATTTTTTTTCGGGGCTGATAGGGGGTGAAGAATGTAGGGTTTGGGGTTTAGGATGGAGGGTCTAGGGTTTAAGTGGTGTTTAGGACTTGAGGATGTGAGGTTCAAGTTCTTGGGTTCAGAAGTCTGAGTTAGATATGGCACTTCGGGATTGAATTTTCGTGACAGTGCAGAGCATTTAGAAGCCCTTATAGAACCTTTTAGAGGAACTCTTATAGGAATTCTTATAGAACCCTTTCAAAAAGCTAGGATGTCGAGCTCGTGCCTTCTCCGACTTAGCGCACCTGTTCATGATCCTTAGGGTTTAGGGTTTAGGGGTTTAGGGTTTGGGGAATCCTGGCACGGCTGTTCCTGGCCTGTGGTACTTGGATTCTTATGACGTCTTATGACGAGTGCCGAGGACGAGGAGGATCATGGATGGTCCTGACGGTGGTGAGGAGGATGACGACGATCATGATGAGTATGATGGCGATGGCGGTGGGCGTTATGATGACGGTGGCGGTGTATGAGTTTTGCATACTAGCTGGGCCTGAACTTCAGGCTTTTCTCAAGGAGCGGGGCATAGAGCATCTCTGTGAGAACTTGTCTTCAAATGGTACTCATGACTACGTGCATCTCGCACGTGTGATGATGCAGGGTGTTCGGAGCAAAGCATGCTTGTGTTCACACGCCACAACAGTCCACTCCCAACCCTAAACCCTGAACCCTACCAGAAATTATCCCCGAATCCATAAACCCTGAAACCCTAAACCCTAAACCCTATACCCCAAAACCCTAAACCCTGGAACCCTGTAGACCCGAAATCCTTTACCTGTCTGGGAAGACACTCGTGAGGCCCGCAGCCCGTTCCTCGACACGGAGAGTGTCGGAAAGAGGCCTGGGTATGAGGAGGAGGACCAAGCCCTAAACCCTAAACCCTAAACCTTAAACCCTAAACCCTAAACCTTAAACCCTAAACCTTAAACCCTAAACACCAAGACAGGCTACTGGGTTCCGGGTTTCGGGTTTTCGGGCCGAGGGCTCGAGGCTTTTAGGGCGACGACGCGGCTTTTTTGTTTAGGGTTTACAGGGCCTAGGGTTTAGGGCTTATAGGGTTTAGGGTTTATAGGGTTTAGGGTTTAGGGTTTACCTAAACCCCCAAAAGTAGGCAAAATAGTGACCCAAGACCCTTAAAAGGCTATTATTTTTACATACTTTAGGGGTCCAGGTAGGGTTTATGGTTGAGGGCGGATGCGGACAGGCGCCAGGCTGCATGTTGTGCTTCTGCAGATGGCACACCGACGCGTTCGCAGCATCCCTATATCATCCCTACATCGCAGCGACACAGAGTTCTCCCACGCCAGGCCCGAAAAACCCCTCGAAGCAGTCGCGACAAAGAATCCCCATGTTTCAAAGGGATTCAAATGGGCTGCAACTAAGCCATCTAGGCTCCAGTTTGCCTTTAAGGTTGTCGGTGCTAGTTTCCCCCCACTGTAGCTCCCTGGAGGTTTTTTTTTTTCCTTTCGGCACTGGGAACCCAAGGGGCCGGCCCGAAGCTGTGTGAATTACACCGCCATCCGAAGACGCACAAAATGAAAGGAACACCCTGAAGTCTGCATGAACTCCAAAGCGTAACACCGTCAGGGCTAGGGATCCGGCGGAATTTTGGAAGAGGAGAGCCGAGACGCAAAGCGCCGGCGAGTGGGTGACAGGCGGGTCACTACCCATGAGCTCCTTAGTAGTTCGTTTTTGGGATTACCGTATAGGATTCTCAATATAAACCACAAAAAGGAGCAACTTAGGAGCCCATGGGTAGGGTTATCCAGGTTTTTGAATTGGGTGTGGGAAGGGTGCACCTGGCTTTATTGGGCTTAGGATTCGGGGTTGAGGGCATTTGGCGGCATAGGGTTTAGGGCTTAGGTATGTTAGGGGGCTCAAGGTGTTGTTATGGTTGTAAACATGCTTGACGGGCCGTTTCGCAAGTATTGATGGGGTTTGGGGTGGGTGGGCAGTTTGTGGGGCAGCACGTACATCATGCAGCAATGTTCCTGCCTGGACCCCTAAGGTATGTAAAATAACAGTCTTTAAAAGAGTCTTTTAAGGGTCTTGGCCACTGTTTTACCTACTTTTGGGGGGTTTAGGTGTGCAGCATCTACGTCATGTGGGCACCCAAGGCTTCAATGCTGTTCCAGTTCAAGTGTTCGCTCCTCCTTTATGCCTGCAACTCCCGCAGCTCGAAAAAACGATGTCACACGTGTTAACCGTGATCTGGGGTGTCAGCCGTACCGGCACATCCGTTCATGTAAAGCGTAGCGGAGCCACTGACGGGGATGGGACAACTGCCCAGATGTCGTGTATGGTGGGTGGCCAGGCTATTCCAGACCCATTTCGGCCACGTAGGTAGTCAGCCTGCAGAGGTCTGAAGAAAGAAGCAGCTTTGGTTTCGAGATGTTTCGGAGGGTTCAGTTCAGGTTAAGGGTTCGGAGCCTGCGTTTCAAGTTTACGGTTTGGGGCTGAAGGGGCAAGAGTTGAGAGTTTGCAATTTCTTTTGGCATGTGCCGAACCAGAAACCCTCATGCTTTCACGACCTGGGCAGCTTCTCACAAGCATATTACATATGAAGAAGCTGTTGAACATACACATACAAATATGTTTGCATAAATAATGTTGATTGAGAAAGTAATGCGCTAATTAGTTAGGAACACTTTTTGTTGTTTTAAGTTTAATTTTCGCCATATGTACATTTACAGCGTACGCATACCTACATACACATACATACACATACATATACACTTACATACACATACATACACATACATACACGTACATACACATACATGTCATACATACACGCCCATACACGTGCATACACAGATACATACACATATACATACTCATACATACACATATATACACACACATATATATATATAGATAGATACGCACGTACATATATACCTACCTACATACATACATACATACATACATACATACATACATACATACACACGTACACGCACAAGAAAACAATGATGTCGACATGTAACGGTATATGGTACATATACCGAGGGCTTGCTCCTTGATCTTCCGATCCCGTTTATCGGTGTAGGCCCGTTGACGACCTGAGCGACATTCCATGATCGTCCCTGTGGTGTTCTTCAGTGTCTGGTGGCCCCTGGACTTCAAGCAGATGATTTGACAAGCGTACAATCGTACACAGATGCTAGCAGTCCGCCGGGCCTCAACCCCTGCGCAATAGGCTTTACGGGTTTCTGCACGCGTGTCTGTAAGCGCAGGGGTTGAAACCCAGCTTGAATGTAGGCTGCGATGTCGGGATTTACTTCAACTGTCCCATCCTTAATTAGTTTAAAAGCTTCAAGCATTCATCTCTATATTGAAAACTGGACTGGACCGTGCACCAGTGTGCAGCAGCGGGTCATACGGAACTCCAAGTAGGACATCTAGCCGCATCTAGCGTATACGCACAACCAAAACGGAGCCGCAAGTCAATAAACGTCAGATCATCAGATCGTTGTGCAGCCTGATGACAAGGCCTCAAGACCCCATAAACGTCCACCAGCGCTGACACCAATCCTATGCGACGTTGATACGATTGATGATATAAATCCTGCATTATCCATAATTAGGAATATACCATAATTCCCACAGTTTAGGGTCCTTAAGGTGACGCGGGATTTATATCATCAACAGTAAGAAACCATCATTCGGACCTCCTGGGTTGGTTCCAATTTGCACCTCTGGGGTCATGGGTTGAGCGCCGTACAACCTCAACCTCAGGCATCACGCTGTAGTAGGACTTTGATAGGTATTGAATATCTAAGGATTTTGTAGGATTATGCTTGGTTCTGTCACGGTTCTACAGGACTTGATAGGGCTTCGGGATTGTGTATTCGGTTCATTCATGGCATATGATGAGGTTTTCAAGGCTTCGCAGGGGAATCTATGTGGAGGATCGTGGGAGTTCGTCCATAAGTACGGTTGTACTTAGGATCGGGTTTGGGGTTTAAGGATAAGTCAGGTAACGTTACTTACGAACCCTATAATTAAGCCCTAAACCCTAAACCCTAAACCCTCAGCACCTAGAAGAAAGCCCCAATGTGCGATTCTCATTGTTAAGAACCCTAAACCCGTAGATCGGCAGCCATCTCTTCTACCCCCTAAACCCCTAAACCCTAAACCCCTAAACCCCTAAACCCCTAAACCCCAAACTCCTAAACACTAAACCCCTACAGCAAGGCTCTGTGCTTCCGAAGTGAGAGAGTGACAGAGCTGCTTTTGATCCCCTCCTCAGTCGCAACAGTTTGAGTTTCGGGGCTTAGGGTTTAGGGGTAATAGGTGGCGCAAGCCGCATGGCCAATTAGGGCATGCTCTTTTATCGCAGGGTCGTAGTATTACGGCTGAACAAAAAGTATCCAATTGAGGGGTCACTGAGCTACCTAGAACTGGCCGACACATAGTCCCGAGTCTTGAAGCTTCCCAGCTGCGCTTGGTGATTCTGACTCGGTGTCAACGAAAAGCTTATCTGGAGGTGTGCGAGGCTCATGTCCAAGAGACTCTTATGGCACACGATGCGAAACCTTTTGCGACTGGGGCGCCGGGGCCGTTTCCAGAAATTCCAGGTACAGTGTGCACCCCGGCTAATCCAGCTGCCGCGCGAGACTTCTGGGGTTACTGCGAAGCTGTTGTTGCCCTGAGCCCCATAAGCCCTAAACCCGACATAAGCCGTTTGTCTGTTTGGGTGTTTACGACCCTCTAGGGTCGAGCCTGCTGAGCTGGAGTAGGGTTTTCCCGCACACTGAAACCAGGAATCACTGACGGGTTGGGGTTTAGGGTATGTCAACTGCACACTCTGCGAACTCAGAAGAGGGACTATCTTTGCGTGTTGGCAGGGGAGTAAAGGGCTTAGGGTTTAGGGTCTCCCTAGCATCAATAGAGAGTGCCCTTTTTGCAGTTCCAGCAACCAATGCACCTAGCACTTTTGTTCGCAGAGTCGAACAGTCGGGCACGGGGAACAGGTATTCAGCTTCGAGTTGCGATTTGCCTTTATATACAAAGGCTTCAATAACAGGAATAGGGTTCTGGGGTGTATCATAGTAGAGCTATAGTACAGAACCCTGAGGAATTGTATCAGTAAATATTCTAGGCCAATGCCGCATAAACTGTACAGCTTAGAACATGGACCCATCAAGAAAGCCCATCAATACCCGTCTCGGGTTGAACATATACAGGGATGTTTTTTGTCAGCCTCGGGATTCAAGCATCGTAGTGGTTCGTTCCGAAATGGCAGAAAGCAGAATGTAGAGGTTGAGCAGTGATTGATATGACTTGCCCTTTTCGTACCTTCCATACTATTATATACCCCCAATCCCTATTTGCCTTTTAAAGGCCCCATGTTACAATATCGAGAAGCCTTCAGCCCCGCCTCCAAGAAAAGGTGCCAAAAACGGGGCTGAGGATTTTAGCTTTACGGACCAAAAGAACCCCAAAATAGCGTATGGTCCCTTGTATTGTTTTATCATGAGATGTAGAGACCCCCCCCCCCCCGGCTCCGTATAGGTTTATGGGTCATTTGGTCCTTAAGTCAGGCTTTCGGACTGAGGCATTTTGTGCTAGAGTTTTTCTTCAGGGCCTGTATAGCCCAAGCTGAACCATTAAGCATTTCTTTTGCCACGAACTTGTCGCACTAACCCCGACGTGTTGCATGCGCGGCGAATGTCATCAATCTGTCCGAAAGCGCTGTAAAGACACTTCTGCTTCCGCAGAGCCGTGGGTCAGGGTTTCGGGGCTCCGACGTTTCGCTGGATTGAAGCATACGGTTAGGGCTGCAAGATGCGGGTCCTAGACTTCATCTGGATATCTTAGTTCCCCAATTTCGTACCCCACCTTTAAACTTTTTGGGCTCTTAGAAACTTCATAGTATCCTGAATATTTGACCTTGTATTCCCCTGCCTTATTGTGGGAAGTAAGATATGTTGTCCGGGTGTGTGGGGTAAGGATGTTCCCTTGCGACGATGCAGGGCTGGACCAGCTTGTGCTTGGCATTCGTTTGAACCCGATGTCAACATACCCTAAACCCTAAACCCTCAAAGGAACCCTAGAACCCCAAACCCTAAACCCGAAACCCCAAACCCTTAAAGGAACCCTAAACCCTGAAGCCTAAACCTTTAAAGGAACCCTAGAACCCCAAACCCTAGACCCGAAACCTGGAATCCTCAACCGAAACAGCGGGACTCTCTACCCGACACGCTGCTGTGGGTACTATAATGTCCACCGAAACCCTACCTGTGACCCCAAACCCTACAAAATAGTAGGTTGTGCCTTATGACCCCTTAAACAGAGGGTATAGCCCTTAAAACGGTAGGGTTTTGGACTCCCAGGTAATTATTCGAATTCTCAAGGCCCTGAATACACACCCTAATCTCTTGAAGGAACCCCATTGCAATCACTTCGTAAGGCCCCAGCCCATAGTATGCCTTTCCTGGGTTGCTCTTAAGGAACTTAAGTTACTTACTAGAGGAAGGAAACCCTACCGTTTCTTATACCTCCTCATTCTGGTAACTTGACCCCGTAAACCCTAAGCCCTAAACCCTAAACCCCTAAACCCTAAAAACCCCCTAAACCCTATAAACCCTAAAGGCCCTAAACCCTAAGCCTTAATTGCAACGCAGTTTCGCCCCAAGAGAGCTCTAAACCCTGGGCTGTGCGAAGCATTGGCTTTGGTGTCGGTCGGGTGCGGCGCAAAAAGCCGCAAGGTGCTCTAAGGAATTTTGGGGCGCTTCTGTTTTGGGATCTAGTGTATAGTTTAGGTTTTTCTTTTCGGCTTTTAGGGGTTAGAGTTTTCCCATCGATTCTAGGATACCTTTTGCTTGCTTGCAAAGAGGGTTAGCAATACAATTCCGTACAGTGCCTTACTACATCATACTGAGTTATACTGATACTATTCCTTACAATTCCGTACTTGTACTAAGTATACTGAATTCTACTACAATACACCACCCCAAAAAAACTATCGGCACTTGTGGAAACCTGCGGCTTGGCGTAGGTTTAGAGCCGATCCGACTAGAAGAGCATCCAAGGTCTACAGGCTTGCCACTTGCTTTAGGGGGTTGAGGGTTTAGGGGTTAGGGGTTTAGGGTTTAGGGTTTAGGGGTTTAGGGTTTAGGGCTGTTTCCCTATTGTCGTCGAGCCAGAACTTGTGGAAGCCAAGGTGGGTGACTGGGTTTATAGTTTCGTATCCCATATGTGGGTAGTTCTCTAAATTAGTCTAGGGTGTTTTCAGGTGGGTAGATACCGCTATAGGAGCCTTATAGAAGGTCTATATACCTTATAGAGGCCTTATGGAAGCCCTATATACCCTAAACTGCCCACCTGTAGTTTCCTTTCAGTTAGGGTTCTTTTGGAGGTCCCCAATATAGCACGGCACCCTTTTAAAGGGAGCCTAACGAGATCCTGCTTTAGAGAGCTACCCATATGCGTGTTTGTAAGGGTAGTGTAAGATACAGAGAGCCCCGTAGGGTTCTTTGATGTTTGAGGAAGAACTGACGCTTGAACCGTGCTAGCATCGTGGGACATAATGGGACGAATCATATTGTAGCTTCCTTAGTTTAAAGCTGAATACAGAAATTGCATATATATATATGATATATAGAGAGTGAGAGAGAGAACAATTAAGGCGTGGGTTTTGGTATCATTAGGTAACCTGTGAGCAAACCAGGAGGTGCGGCTGCTGACCGACATTTGCGCTGCCAAGGTGTGTGCGCGCGTGTGTGTGTGTGTGTGTGTGGGGGTTTCGTAGGGATTTAGGGTTTACTTGCGGAGGTGTTGGGGCTTTGGGGTTCAGGCCCATTCGTGAGCGTTTGGGGTGAACCCGCACTCATCCAGTTCCCGGTATACCCATATCCCCAACTACTGTCCATGGTGCCCCGGATCACCCTCAAGGCTATCAACCTGCTCTCAAATCCTAGTGACCTAATGTTGATGATATAAATCCTGCAGCACCGTAAAACCCCTAAACTACGGGATATTCTGGTATATTCCCTAAACCCTAAACCCTTATTATGGGTATTGCAGGGTTTATAGTTTATCTCATCAAATCCTGATTATGGGAATTATGGTATATTCCTTATTATGGGTAATGCAGGATTTATAATTTATATCACCAAATCCGATCAGGGTGCCCTGGCGAAGCTCCTCGTGACTCTGCCGGGGTTCAAGCCGCCACCGGGACCGCCTCAGGCCGAGAAATCTACGTTGGGTTTTAAGGTTGAAGGGGTTTAGGAATTTCGGACTTAGGGTTTAGGGTTGAAGGGGTTTAGGAATTTCGGACTTAGGGCCTAGAGATTTCGGACCTATAGGGCTTATGCTTATGGAGTTTAGGGTTTCTTGAAGGCAGGTCTACCTGAACTATCCAAACCTCCTGTTTCTGTAGGGTCCCCGGAAGCTCCTATGTTACGGGCTTGGTACAAAGAAAAACCTGGTTAAAAAGGAAGTGGGCCCATGGTGGTTTCAGGTCGTGATTAGTTTGGGAGTGGGGGGGGGGTGGCTCAAAGCGTCGTGGGGTGTGGGATCCTAGTGTTGATGATAGATGATATAAATCCTGCATTAGCTTAAGGACCCTAAACTATGGGAGTTATGTGGTACATTCCTTATCATGGCTAATGCAAGACCCTAAGCCCTAAAACCTAAACAACCCTAAACCTTAAACGGTCGAGCCCTTTAGCCTCCTAGTCGCATTGGGGCAGTTCTCTAAGTTAAGGGTCCCGTCTTAGGGCCCCAATATAATATGGTACGGCACCCTTAAAAATCTTAAAACAGGGTCCCTAACAGGGACACGGTTTAGGGTTTAGGGTTTAGAAAGGGACCCTAATTTAGAGAACTACCCACATTAGTTCGTGTTCAAGCTGTAGTAGCTTAAGAGACAGGAACAGGAGTAGACCCCGGATCCCCTCTATTCAGGTATTCTAGTTCACCGAACTCAACATTAAGATTGACGGACTCAACATTAAGATCCCTGTTGTGCTATAGTCCTTATTGAGGGGGACGGTTTCTTCATCGGGGGTCCATTGTCGCTTATTTTAAAAGGAATACCGGGTGGGGGCTCGCACTAAAGAGTGAGCTACGGTTTAGACTTGCGGGTTCCGGTTTAGGGGTGCAAAGAGCATTTAGGTCTGAGCAAAATCGAAATGACCCTAAACCCTAAACCTGCAGGCACCGAACTTCATGATGGGGATGATGGCAGGCTGCGCCCTTACGAACCCAGGGATTAGGGTTTAGGGTTTAGGGCTTAAGGCCTAAGCTAACTACACCTTTTTCCCACATCTCACTCTCTGCACTGGTACGCGCCGTAACAGCCTGTGGGCTCGGGTACCGGGTAGCTGCAGAAATCCTGAAGAACGTGCTCTACACCATACTATGGTGCAACAGCGAAGCATACATCTCATGTCGTCTGCAAGATGCGAGGGGCTGGTGATTCCAGATGGTTAGAAGCCCACAGGTTCTGAGCCTCGCAGCCGCAAAGTCCTCAAGCCGTCGACACTTTTTGGATCATTTCGGTTTAGGGGTTGCCTGTAGTCTCCATTTAAGGGACAAAAGGAGGGACCCCTAGGAGGGAGCCCTAAACCTAATACCCAATATAGTCTCCTACTAGAGCCCTAATAACCCCAAGGCTCTCTTTAAGGGTCTCTCCGTTCCTTTTGGGGGGCTACCTTCCAGGATTTTGTCGGATCTTGTTTTTTTTAGAGATGGTTAAGCCCAAGAAAAGAAACGACAATGGAGACTACAGGTATGGTTTTGAAAGGCCCGGAAGCCTTTGAACACTGTTGGCCGCTAAGTTTTAGAAGCCCACGCCCCGAGCATCGGACCCTTCAACACCTGGGTTTAGGGTTTAGGGCACCCTTAGGGTTCAGGGGTTCAGGGGTTTAGGGTTCCGGGTTTAGGGTGTAATGTAACTTGCCATCAAGGAAGGCATGTTATTCAGAGTCTACCCTAGGTGCGGCATCTTAAAAGAGGCTTTCGGGTAAGACCCCGTTAAAACAACCCTCATGACACCCTTACAAGTTTTGCAGCAAGCCATACCGGACATTAGAACAAAGATCGTCCCTACATGACCCTATCTAGTCATGCCATATCCTTGTATCATCGAACGCTTATAGAAATTGAGAGGAACCCTATATTATTCATCAAGGCCTTTATGATAAAGCCCGGCTTCCACGTCCGGGGAGCCTAAACCCTCAACCCTGAACCCTAAACCCGAAAGCCCTAGACCCTATAATGCTAATTAAAGCCCTAAACCCTCAACGCTGAAACCTAAACCCTAAAGCCCTAAACCCCAATACTAATTACAACCCTACACCCTCAACCCTGAACCCTAAACCCTTAACTCCTCAGGCCCTAAACCCTTAAAACCCTTAAACCCTGAAACCCTGAACCCTTAACTCCTAAAGCCCTAAACCCTTAACCCTTAAACCCGCAAACCCTGAACCCTAAACCCGGGACGTCCCATTGGCCCCAGAGGCGCTTCCAGTGGACAGCAGCCCGGGGCCGGTTGGAGGCCTTTTGAGGGCTTGGTGATTTTGGGGCTTTGGGGTTTTTGGGGTTTTGGGGTTTTGGGGCTTTGGGGCTTTGGGGCTTTTGGGGCTTTGGGGGTTTAGGGGTTTGGGGTTTAGGGTTTGGGGGTGTTGGGGTTTTAGGGTTTAGGGCTTGGGGGTGTTGGGGGTTTAGGTTTTAGGGCTTAGGGGTTTTTGGGGCTTTGGGGTTTAGGGGTTTTAGGGTATTGGGGTTTGGGGGCTTAGGGTTTTTTTGGGGTTTGGGGGTTTTAGGGTGTTGAGGTTTTAGGGTTTTAGGGCTTAGGGGTTTTTGGGGCTTTGGGTTTTTGGGGTTTTGGGGTTTGGTGTTTGGGGGTTTGGGTTTTAGGGCTTAGGGGTTTTTGAGGTTTGGGGTTTTAGGGTTTTAGGGCTTAGGGTTTGTTGGGGTTTGGGGGTTTAGGGGTTTATGGGTTTGGTGTTGGGGGTTTGGGGTTTTCGGGCTTAGGGTTTTGGGGTTTGGGGGTTTAGGGTGTAGGGGTTCGGGGTTTGAGGGCTTTTTGCTTGGATTCTGTCTGAAGGTTCGTTGCGGCTTATCTATGGGCCTTACAATAGGGATCCGATCCTTTGAGGTCAAACGCAGTTCTTGCTGATGCTTTTTGTAAGGCGTCTTTTTGCACCGGAAACCTATTCAACAATGCCCTGGCAGTTATCACAAACCCTAGACAGTCAACTCCACAGCCAAGAGCGCTACACCCTAAGCCCTAAATCCTAAACCCTAGAGCCTTAAACCTTGTATCCCTCCAACAACCTGAACCCTAAACCCTAAACCCCGAGAGCCCTACACCCCAAACCCTAAACCTTCCAACAACCTGAGCCCTAAACGCTAAACCCTCCAACGACCTGAACCCTAAACCCCTATAAACCCCTATGAGCCATGCAACTTAACTTGCGTGCAGTTGTTTGATAGTGAATATTCAGTAGGTTGTGTGTAGAAGGAGGAGATCTGGAAGCACCGTGCTACCAGCACTCCGATCAACCACAGTGGAAAATGCCTGCGAACTTTATGTACGATGTCACAAATTTTGCGCACGACCTCTGCGCAGCAAGCTTTCCGCCTGGGGCTGCCGGTGCCGGCTGTGGTCCCGAGGATCTAAAGGTCGAGGTATCAAGCTTTCGTCCTGGGGCTTTGAGGATGTAAACGTCGAAGTAGCAAGCTTTCGGCCTGCCCTATAAACCCTATAAACCCCTATAAAACCCTATAAAACCCTGTAAACCCCTATAAACCCCTATACAACCCTAGAAAACCCTATTCCCATATAAACCCTATAAAACCCTATAAATCCATATACCCAATCCCTATAAATATAAACCCTATAAACCCATAAACCCCTATAAAACCCTATAAAACCCTATAAACCCCCATAAAACCCTATGAAACCCTATAAAATCCCTATAAAACCCTATAAAACCCTATGAAACCCTATAAAAACCCTACAAAACCCTACAAAACCCTAAAGCCCAAGAAGCCGAAGAGGTTGCAGACCGAGAGCTTCCTCGGGTTGATGCTCGCTCCGACCTGCATTGATACGGCGCTGTACAAGGAGCGGGTTTGTAGGGATTTTGGGAGTTTAGGGCCTTAGGGTTTTAGGTTTTAGGGCTTCAGGAGTGTAGGGTCTTAGGGGTAGGAGTGTAGGGTCTTAAGGTTTTGGGGTTTAGGAGTTTAGGGTCTTAGGGCTTAACGGTTTAGGAGTTTACGGTCTTAGGGTCTTAGGGTTTAACGGTTTTGGTTTAAGGGTGCAGGGTCATAAGTGTTTAAGGTTTAGGAACGGGTGATGGTTGAGGGCTGTAGTTGGGGCCGTAGGGCTTTAAGGCCTGTGTTCTCAATAGTCAGAGCGTCATTTACGAAATGTATTTCTGCTGCATCTCTGCAGCTCTATACTCTATGTATATAACGTCTCAATTGTGAAATACTAATTACAGTATACCCTAAAGCCCAAATCAACTAATTGGCAGTTCCTACATAATCGCCTCTCGAATCCCAAAACCTGACAGAATACCATTTGTCAGTGCTCAGCCGCGCAGGCCCAAGCCCTACCTACAGTCTCCATTGTAGTTCCTTTTTTTGGTTTAACCAAATCTATATTGAGGATCCCAAAAGGTAACCCCCAAAAAGGAACTACAATGGAGACTATAGGTAATCTCACAAGCTTCAAGCGGAAGAGGGTGCTGAGTGGTTCGCGGCTCCTCCGCCACAAGCAGCAATAGCCCTTCATAGTCTGGGTCTGGGGATATGTACATGAAAAATTATATGTATACCTATCTATCGAAATATCTGTTTACCTATATTTATAGAGGCAGTTTTCTTTACCGCAATATGCCCCGGCCCGAACCCGTATCTTACATCACTTCATAGCGCTATATATGGGAATACTGTGCGTTACTAAAACTATAACATGCCCCGCAAACCACAATCGTATTTCTCATCGGTTCGAAGGTTCCCGCACAGTCCAGGGTTTCAAGGCCGGCCTCAAGTTAGGGTTTAAGGTTTACGGATTTCGTGTTTAGGGTGCTGTTAGCCCTGGAAAGCCCAGATATAGCCACAAACTAAAGCCGAAGCCTACAGCGTCATGCCCAAAGCCGATACCATCCTGAAGTTCCATCCCTTCAGAGTTTAGGGTTTGAGGCTTCAGGGTTTAGGATTTAGGGTTTAGGGTTTAGGGTTTGAGGCTTCAGGGTTTAGGGTTTGGAGGGTTTAGGGTTTAGGTTTTAGGGTTCAGGGGCACCAAATTTCCCAAGCCCTATACGCTGTACATCCTCCTTCTCCAGGAGCACAGCGCTCGGCAGGCACGTCTGCAAAGACGGTAGCGGTGCTTGGGTCTGCTGGAGGTTATAGGGTCTAAACCCTAAACCCCTAAAGCCTAAACCCTAGGCCTAAACCCTAAACCTAAACCCCTCAACCCCTAAAGCCTACAGAACCATTGGGTGAAGAGTGCAGGTTTTGGTATGTACAGTAGGGTTTGGGAGGGCTTTGGGTGAAGATGGAGGTCTGAAGAAGAATATTCGGGGTAACACCCCCTATAGTTTTCTGTGCAGCCAGTGTACGAAATGCACCAAGCAGGAATTCTGACTACGGCTCTACATTGATTCCTTATAGCCCGCTTCAAAACGCCTTCGAAAACGGTACAAAGTCAGGAACCCCAGCAGACGAGATATGATCAAGACCCATTCCGACCCTTACTTTGCTTGGCTTAATGGTAGGTTTGAAATCGGAACATTAACTTTTGCACCGTTGAACCATTGGTTTTGTTGGCGCGATGATTCAAGCTTCAGCAATTCCCTGAACCATAAAACCCAAAACCCTAAAACCCTCTACCCGGAACCCTAAACCCTAAATCCTAAACCCTGAACCCTGAACCGATAATCACGCACCTCTAGACCTTAAGCCTGGTGGAGGGCCTACCTGAACCAAGAGACCCAGGCCCCCAAATCCTAAACCGGGAAATCCAAGACTCGAAGCCTAAAAGGCCTAAACCCTCAAGCCGAAGCCCAGGTCCTAAAGACTGAGCACCATCAGCCCTACCCTAAACCCCCAATCCCTAAACCCCTAAACCTCAAACCCTAAACCCCTAAACCCAAAGCCCTAGAAACCACCAAAAGCCGCCATGGAACCGATCGCTCGAAGCAGGTGCACTTCTCAAGGGGTCTGGCCGGCCGTTCCAAGTCTTCCATCGAGTCTGCTGGAGCCCCGGATGACTTTAGGGTTTAGGGTTCAGGGTTTAGGGTTTAGGGTTCAGGGTTTTGGGTTTTTGGTTCAGGGTTCAGAGTTTAGGGTTTAGGGCGTGACTTTCCCAACGGCTCCCCTCGTACAGGAGCAGCCTGACTTAGTGGGAGTAGCTAGTTAAAGTATATAATTACCCTCCTCCTGGTTCTTAATATTGTTAATTCCTCATGGTTCTTAATAACAATTACAGTCTTTGATCTTGATTTAGATGTGTAACATCGGGGCCGGAATAGATCGTAAAACTGCTTCTGCGGTTGCCTATATTGTTTGCATTCATAATGTCAGAGGACCCCTCATACCCGCATTTTAGCTATTAATTATACTTCTTCGGGCCCAAAAGTTGCCGCTGCAGGAAAACACCTCGTGCTTGAAGCGGTTCCTGCATACCTAAACCCTAAATCCCTAAACCCTAAACCCTAAACCGTAGTTGTTCAGCGAAGGCTTCCGGCCGCCGAATTTGAATCCGATTGCAAGGCGCGCGGAGACCGGGTGCTTTCGGAGGCTGGGACGAAGCCGCCCCAGCGTGAGCTTGGCCCAAAGGGTTTAGGGATTTAGGGTTTAGGGTTTACCTGGGCCCCAAAGAACCTATCTTTTTCGGGTTCCTTCTTATGACTTCCTTGTATAAGCCCTTAAAAAAGGTAGGTTCTTAGGGGTTAAGGTAGGGTTTAGGGTTTAGGAGCGGGAGTTCCGTTCGCTGGCCTCGCGGGAGTCCGGAGTTCCGGATTGGGAGCTTTGCAGACGGGACGTTCTGCAGGAGATTTCGACTTCCTGGACGGACCCAGGGTTTAGGGTTGAGGGTTTAGGGGTTTAGGGTTTAGGGTTTAAGGTTTGGGGTTTAGGGTTTGGACCCAAACACCGCACTTCTTTCGAATTTTTTTCGAAACAGCTGGCCTGGGAGAAGCAGGAAGCAAGGCGCCCATGCCAGACACGAATCGTTCACATTCGTGCGCTTCGGTTTCTTTCCCATCTGGGAGCTTCGAACTTAACTACAAAAAATGGGCCTTTAATGAGAACGCTGAGACCCTCAACAGTAGCTGTAGAGTATTGGACCTGGGGTTGCTGGCTTAGGGAAGACCCTTGCTGTCATTCGGACAGCTATACTTTGAGACCCACTGGTCGTTTTGAGAAATCCTTACATCGGTAGTTCTATAAATTACCTAGAGTTTCCTAAACCCTGAACCCTTTTAGCGTCCTTTTTATATCAGTTCCGTACTTCTTTGGGGGATTTAAAGGGCTGCTAATTTAGAGACTTGTCCCTAAACCCCAAACCCTAAACCCTAAATCTACGGACATTCATGACTTGTGTGAGGATTCAGGCTTTCACGGTTTGGGGATGTGGGCCTTGGAGGTTTCGGTCTGGGTCTTGATTTATGGGTTTAGGGCTTTAGGGATTTAGGGGTTTAGGGGTTTAGGGTTTAGTGATTTATTTAGGGTTTAGGGGTTTAACGGTTTAGGGTTTAGTGATTTAGGGTTTAGGGTTTGTGGGCTTTGGAGGTTCTGGACCAGGTTGAAGGACCCAGGCGAAGGCATCGGGCGTTCCTCTACCTACCTGTTACCTGTTTGGGTGGCCTTGGCCGGACATGGTCCGTAGTAGATGGTTTGGCCAACGACCACTTCAGCACTTTTCCCAACAAGACCCCCAAACCCTAAACCCAGTAAACCGTAAACCCTACATGCAAACCCCAAAACCGCGAGTCTTAATCGAACCTGAGGCAATAACAAAAATTGGCTTTTTGGAATTGAGCCCCGGGCCCTAGACCTTAAATCGTAACTTTAAAGCCTACGCCCTGCACCTTGAACCGAAAAGCCTAAACTCCACCCAAAGGCCTACGTGTCTCGCTCACATTGGGTACGATCATTTCAACCTCACAGTCGACTCACCCCTAAACCCTAAGCATCCCAAGACCCTAGTCGAATTTTTAAGGCCCCTGTATGGATTCGTATGATATTTCTTCTAGAGTTCTACGATATTCTACCCCAGAACCCTGGCAGTCAATTTCTTGGCTTGGGGGGTCTCCTGTGTTGTATCTAAACACCCTAAACCCTAAACCCTAATTGACCCCTGAACCCTAAACCCTGAACCGTAAAAAAAAAACACTAAACCCTAATTGAACCCTAAACTCTAAACCCTAAACCCTAAACCTATATAATCCCCAAACTTACGACTTTTAGGGGTGGACGTTTAGGCTTGGCATAGCGCCCTTGTGGTGAAGTCCCAGGTAGAGGCTTGATTATCGCACGTGTGGGTTCAGGGTTGCCTGAATCCCAAAACCCTCCACCCAAAACCCCAAAACCCAAACCCCCAAAACCCTAAACCCCAAACCCCCAATTCCCTAAACCCCAAGAACCCTAAACCCAAAACCCCAAGACCCCAAAACCCCAAGACCCTAAACCCCAAAACCCCAAAGGGGTTTAGGGTTTAGGGGTTTAGGGTCTAGGGCATTTGGGTTTAGGGGGTTTAGGGGTTTGTTTGGACATAATATTCCAGTAAGAGTTTGTAGGTTCAGGGTAATAACAAAGATTGATAAATGAGCCCTCCCCTCAACGGTTTGGGGCTTAAACTTAAGGGTTCAGGGTTTACTTTTTTAAATACCTCAAGCCTTAAACCCGAACTCTAATGTCGTAGAGCCTGCGCCCGGGGCATGTTTTGCTTGCTGAGATCCAGAGACTTCTTCGGGACAGCGTTCTGGAGGCTGGCATCGTGGTAGTAGAGTAGGCAAATTAGGGGCCTGAAATGTTCAATGGAATGTGTGAGTATAGTATAGCACAGCTCTGCAGGTAATTACTGCTTGTTATTCTTCTGACCCCAAGGTTTAGCCTGTCGTTCCCTAGGATACAAACACGTAAGGCGTAGAGTGGACTCGGAATGCCAGCAAGGAAAGCCAGAAAGACGGAGAGCACCAAGTGTGCGCACAGCTAGTCAGATGCTGAGCCAGATGATGGTATTTGGCACCCGCCAAAACCACATAATAGTGCTATATTGGACGTGAGCCTGTGGGTGTGAGGTGTGGTGCTACTGCTGGGTGAACTTTGCAGGACGACGAAGGGTCAATTTAAGGTTGAGGTTGTAGCTCAAGCGCCCGGACTTTGAATTTAGATCAACGGGTTGAGAATCTCCGCACCGAAGTTCATTGAGCAAGCTTGGTCTGATGGCCGCAATCTTACAGAGCAAAAGACTTGGACATTTTCCTTCTTGGAGAAGCAGTCCCGCTTTAATCCTCAAGCCTACACCTAAACCGTAGCAACACTGAGAAAGGCCCTTAAAAAGAAAAAATGAATTCATAACCTTAACCCTAGAAAAGGCCCTTAAAAAGCAAAAACAATTCATAACCATAACCTTAACCCTAGAGCCCAGCCGCTAACCCGAAACCCTACACCGCCGATCCTACATCCAACCCCCTTGAAGAAAGTCATGCCAAGACCCTAAACCTAAACCCTAAAGCCCTAAACCCTAACACCCTAAAACTCTAAACCCTAAAACCCTAAACCCTAAAACCCTAAACCCTAACACCCTAAAGCCCCTAAAACCTTAAAACCTAAATACAACCCTAGGTTTCCAGCCGATCTGCAAGTTTGTTAAGGAGCCGTCTTTCACATTATGATTGGGAAAGAGGAGCATGAATACTTACCAATGCATCAGGGTTTAGGGTTTAGGGTTCCTTAATATAATCACACTAAAATAAACACCAAATCGATACAGAGGTAGTGCGACCCCGTTGAAGCACCTCCTTACATCCTAAACTCTACCCCGGCCCTCGTAACTCAGATGGAACCTTAAACGCCCTAAACCCTGAACCACTTGATGGCAGGTCTTGCGACAGGTGAGCGCAGTTGTAGCGCCGCTGCTTCGCACTGGCGAGGTGCCATGTAGGATTTCACTCCGGGAGTTCGGGGCTTGGCGCTTTTGAAGTTTAGGGTTTAGGGTTTTGGCCTCATGGACCATGGTTTCTGGCGACACCTGTGCGTGTGTGTGTGTGTGCGTACCACCCAGAAGCTAAAGGATAAAGCAAGTCAAACAGCAGCGGGCAGTGAGCCTTCTAGTCATCCACTGCCCGGCGAAGACGGTGATTTAGAAGTGCTGTGAAGCAATCTGGGACGCCAGAGTTTGTATCTGCTATGTACGAAGCATGCAACAAGTGACAGTGAATGAAGACATGAAGAAATGAGAAGATGACTCTAGCTTGCTAACCCCGACATATGACTTCGGTCATATCATGGGTCAATCCAAGTGTGTACTTCGGCTTGATATCCGTCATAGTGCCAGTCGTGAGGCTCCAACTTTATCTGAGCTCGGTGGCCAGAAGGATGAGCGCAACAGATTCCCCAAAATATTCTGCTACATAAACGCTGAGAGATGTCGGGACGTGTCTACTCGTGCTCCTAAATGCAGCATCGTCGACTATACAACTTGCGTTGGAGAATGACAGCAGCATACGTGAAGTATGCTCTCCTACTAGACTATACAACTTGCGTGGGAGAATGACAGCAGCATGCATGAAGTATGCTCTCCTACTATAGAACTTGCGTTGGAATGTGACAGCAACATTCGTGAAGTGTGCTTTCCTACATGCAATGCAAGCATAAAGCAAAGAGTGGCTGCGGTTTTGCGTGCGAAGCTCTCGACCTTGAGCAAGGAGCGATATTGGGGGGGGGGGGCTGCGGCTCAGACCTGCGAACTCCCATGTTCATATCACAACAAGGAAGAATAGTTCAGAATAGGCATACAGGGAGCGCACTTCTCCACTCGTTGTGTACTCTTTGCGTGCGTACTCAGTCTCCCTCACCTCATGCATACACCACGAAAACCAGGGGTGCGCATCTCCGTTCGTTTGTGATTTTTCCACGTGTGTTCACCACCCCGTCAATTCACCGTCCTGTCTCTCTTATGAATTCTCCCTCAGTCATGCATGCACCACAAAATCCAGATAACACAAAAGCCAGATAACAAATGAAGGAACGTGTTGTGCTTTCAACGCTGCATTCATGACATGAGGGCTTTTTGCAAATGTTGGAACGCGTAGAGTGATCGGAGCCGGCATTCATGACATGAGGGCGTCTTGCAAATGTTGGAACGCGTAGAGTGATGTAGAGTGCATGTTGTTCATGTTTGAACAGGCACACCTGGTAAGCATGTTACCCCTTCACAGGGGCAGCTGTGTGTGTACCACCCTGAAGCTAAGGAAAAAACACGGGGGCAGTGAGCCTTCCATCATCCACTGCCCGACGAAGACGGTGATAGAAGTGCTGTGAAGCAATCTGGGACGCCAGATTATGTACCTGCTATGTACAAAGCGTGCAGCAAGGGACAGTGGATGGAGACATGAAGAGATGAGAAGATGATTCGAGTTTGCTAGCCCGGTCTGACTTCGGTCACATCATGGGTCAATCCAAGTGTGTGTGTGTAAGTGTAAGTGTAAGTGT